>VZRW01003914.1:0-10034 GCA_013398125.1 Aegotheles bennettii | reverse complement strand
CTGCAGCCCCCCTACTACCAAAATCTTGCCACGCAAACCCAATACAGGTACTTTCCACAGAAAGTGACTATAAAATTAACTAATTAACATTACACACACACATATATATATGTGTATATTTTTTTCAGTAACTTCAACTAATATTTAAGCAGTGAACATTTCATTAAATGATTTTTAATTATCGCTACATATGCAATAGTTTCTGCCCAAAGTTTTTATAATATTTTACATGCATTAACAAATTAGTCTCAGATTTGTGAGATGGAAAAATAAAGGTAGAGGAGTAATATTGCCCTCAATGCATACAGGAGGGGAGGATGGAGAGGACAAAGAGAAATTTGTGTAATATGGCAATATTATATAAGAACAAGTTTTGTTTTTAGCCAATAATCCCCTACCACAAGTGCTTGAATACATCTGAAGTTTGCACTTGCTTTTCCTGCAGAGAAACTTATTGAACTACAGTAGAAAGAATTAAAACTTGACTTCCACTTAACACCTTGGGCAAGAACAGTGCACCACTGTCAGCAGAGCTCTAATATTGCTCTTGCATTCCCCCATCTTTACACAGCTCCTCCTTTCTTCAGCCCTGTTCCTTGGCAAAAAAAAAACAAACCCAAAAACCCACAAACAAAAAAACCTCAAACAAACAAAAAAACCCCCCACAAAACACAAAAATCCCACAAACAAACAAACAGGCTAGTGCTCCTGTCCAGATGGCTACCAGCTAGGACAAAGTGCTGATGAAGAGCCAGGACACACAAATGAGTTTTCTGCTGGAAAAGGTTGAACCTGTCTATGCTGACCTGTATTTAGATCATCAAGATTGCTTCTGCATCAACATGCCTCACAGCACAAGTAACTTATCTTCTTTGAACTTATCCCCTCTGTTCAAACCGTTAGACTATACCATCTCGGTATCAGGCAGCATTTTGTGTAGGTACTCTAACTGATTTTTTCAATTTCGTATTACCAACCCTTAAACCAATCACAAATTGCCACTCTAAGTGTCAGCAAATTTCTGTAGTAGATCACTGTAAAATAAGCATTGGCATTCTCAAATTAGGAATGACCACTTTACAGGTGTGAGAAAATGTTTGAAAAACAGATCTAAAAATATTTCAGTTGCAAAATAATATATCTCATGTTGGAACACTTGCATTAATTAAGAATTTTGTAGCGACAGTAATTTTAAGAGTACCATTTAGAAACATAATATTTAGGATGCCTCTATATTAAGTAAAAATTAAGCTAAATTGAGAGAAGCCTTTTGTAATTCTCAACAAAGCATCATGTGATTTAACCCACATCCCCTCAAAAAACCAAGAAAGCCAGAAAATATCACCCAATATTCTTCTTTAATAGATTTTTTTTTTAACCAATCTCCCAATTATCAGTGTAATCTTTAAAGTTTCTGCTGATGGGGAAAAGTCTATTTTCTCTACATATCTTCAGAGAAGGAGCAGAAGAGATTATGGGGAAGACATTGCTATTGATACATCTCAGTCGTGAGGTTTGGTGAGGAGACTGGCCTGTGCCCACCAAATGAGTTGTGACAATTAGTTTTTTGAGGTGAATACCTCTGACAATAAGAACTTAGTCATGCAAGACTACGAGATTTCTTACATGAACTATCAACTTAGTTCACGTAAAACACCAAGATTTCTGGTATTTAACATGTATACTAACAATTTCATTTGGATAATCAGAGGTAAAAACTGGCTTTGTGTGTATAACTGTACAGAGATACAGTACAATCAGACAACCAACTTCAAACACAAATTTTCATTTACCAGAATATGGTATATAATTTCTTGAAAAAGTTCATTGCAGACAAGACTGGGAACTATTTTTAAACAAAACAAAAAGGTAGTATTCAAATTTATGAAGGGAAAAAACAGAGATATGAAGAAGTGTAAAATAACTATAGATAGGTATGAAACAAGTTGATGGATTATATATGCAGATTTTGTACTCCTATATCATGAGTGAAAACAGATATACATGACTGAATATTTGTACATCTGTTATGTACCTACACAGATGTACAAGATTCTAATGCAAGAACAAGTAATCAAGATAATTTAACTTCATATATTTACGCTATTATTCCCTTTTACAGCTATTTATGGCTGATCTTTGGCTCCAAAGCCTGTTTCTTCAAAATAAGTACCGAGAATGTAACAATATTTTCCACCCTTCCCTTAAAATAAGTGGAAGTACCATTTTAAGACTCAGTAGGTTGTTTTATTGCAATCCATTAATATCATATGCTGCATTAAATAATTTGCTTCAAAAGGTAATTAAATCTAATTAAAATATTTATGCATTTTAGCAATATATTAATAACATGTTTATTATGAAAATAACTTGAGAAACACCATCAAAGCTGCATCAGAGGAGGTTCGGACTTGACATTATGAAACACTTCTTTAACTGAGAGGGTGGTCAAACACTGGAACAGACTTCCTAGAGAGGTGGCCGATGCCCCATGCCTGTCAAGGGTTGAAGAGGCATTTAGACAATGCCCTTAATAACATGCTTTAACTTTTGGTCAGCCCTGAAGTGGTCAGGCAGTTGGACTAGATGATTGTTGCAGGTCCATTCCAACTGAATTATTCTATTCTAAATCGAGTAACTGGTGTTCAGATCAAATAAAAATGATCATTTTCTTCAGTTTTACTTTGATGAAAAAGGATTAAAATATATTTAAGACACTTTTTAGAAAAGTAAACTAGAGCAGGAACCAAAACCTTCTTCCCAGAGAACACAATCACTAGACCAGAGAGGAGTTCTCACTTTTTTGCTCTGTCAAAGCAGAACAACTGAGAGGTGATATTGAAATTGAAAGTATCCATGCCAGAAGCGCTATGCAAAGTAAACATACAGGTTCAAATCCTCTTCAGCAGAGGATGGAAATTAGTCTTCACTTTCAACATCTGAGCTGAACAGTTTTGATTACTGAGCTGATCAGTGACAGGAGTCATTCATGTACACACTCAAATATACATGCTGAAAATTATATTGGTATTTTATTGACTGAATTCATTGTATCAATTTATATCTCTAAAACATCAATTAATTGAAAATACAATGTATACAACACAAAATATTTTACAAAATGACAAAAGTAATCTTCCACAAGCCTGCTTATGCTTTTCCCCATGTGCATTTATTAAGATCCCCTCTGTACAGAGTAATGTGCTTTAGGAGTTCTGCACTAATGAGCGGGTAGGAAGGCGACTGCTCAGCTAGGCATATATTCACTTCTACCATTAGAACTTAAGACATTAAAACACCTATCCATACTAGAAATAAAACATAGCTCTTGCAGGTTTTTCCTCCTTAAAACCAACCATGTTCAGAAATCTCAATTTTTTTCATTATTCTTCAACTTGTATCCAGATCTCTCTGCTAGCCATTTGCCTTCAACAGTATTTCAACAGATGCAATATAATTTTAATATTTCTTTAAAATTTCCCAGTTTACATACTGCATGCTCCTGTCTTACCATCCTTTTGACAGCATAGCGCTCTGCCTGCATTGCCAAAACAAATCAGCTAATTATGTAGCTAGACAGAGCAGTGATTGGATAAACCTGATGTTTACTTGTTTAAAACAAAAAGGAAATCCCAGAAAAGCAAACAAAAAAGAGAATACGTGATGTTCAAAGATGTTCTAATTACTGGCCTATGTAAGTGTGATCTTGTTAGTTTTACCTCTGCTCCTCATCATCTTTTCATGCTATTTACCCTCTAGCATTCCAGTAAACTCCTGGAAGCAGGCCTGAGCAAAACCTCATGTACTGCCATTGTGAACAGCTCAGTGAAGGGTAGAGGTTTGGAATACAAACCAAGTTTCTGGGGATGTTAAATCTGTCTCTGACATTTATGAACATTGGTCAGTGCAATGAAATGCAATTGCTGAATGGCCCTTTTACAATTTAATCCAATATAAGGAAACAAAGAAGTTTTTTCAATGGAATGGCTTTAGTTATTCTTAAAAAAAGCAAACAATCAAATGCCTTCCAAAAAAACCCCAAGAGCAAGAAAACCTATGTATACTTATTTATTAGATGTTTTTTGATCTGCAATACAGGAGATAATCTCTCTGGACTTCTTGATATTGCAGGTTGCCTTTACATGCAATGAGGACTTCTCTCTTTCTAGTACACCTTTGCCAGCAGCAGTACTGATGGTTGTAATTAAAAAAGTGTCACCCATGGGTTACATTTTTTAAAAATCAGTTTTACCATTTATGGCTAGAATTCTGAAAGATGTTCAGCCAGAGTCCAGATGCTCTAGGTCCCTAACTCATTCTGAAATCCAAAAATAGATAGGCTCCCGACTTTCACCTCAGATCTTCATCTAACATCCTATAGAATTGCACACACTGCAGAGCGCTGGGTAAAATTTACATTTTCAAAGCTGTTCCAGAAATGGAAAATTTTTGGGTTTACTACTTCAATATATACACAATAAGCACATGTACAAGTCCTACTCAACTTTTCAACAACTATCAGTATATCATTCTAGTTAATATTCTGCTCCAAATTTCAATAAACACCTATAAGTTAGAAAAAAATATACATTTCAGATATTTATTGACAAGATATATGCAATTAAAAGTCAGGTTTGGTCATGTGGGCACCTAAATTAGGTTACTTCTCTCTCACTTGTCCCATGCATGCAACATCTATTGCTTAATAAGCCATTTAATTTCAGACATTTTTCATTTTGACCTATTTTTTCATTTTGACCATTTTTCAGATTGCCTACCATCTGGTAGTGCTTACTCTTGATACCACACTCCCTTTGCATTACAGAAGTGTGTTCCTTATAATCATATCTTAGATGCATGCAACACTAGAACTCCCAAGCTGGCAATAAATGGGCTAAGGGGGCAATTTGGACAAAGTATCTTGTTACTAGGTCTATGGTGACAGCATGTTCAATTGCATAAGGTGCATTCTCAACAGAAAGCTGCTAAACTGCCCAAGTCATGGGAAATATAAAATGTGCATACAATCATTTTTTAAAAAATTATTGCAAGGTATTTACAAACTCCAAGACACTGGATAGGAGTACCCTTCTCTGGGTCCAAAATTGGCTGGATGGCCGAGCACAAAGAGTGGTAGTAAATGGAATCACATCCAGTTGATGACTGGTCACCAGCAGTGTCCCCCAGGGCTCTATACTGGGGCCGGTTCTGTTCAATATCTTTATCGATGATCTGGATGAAGGCATCGAATGCACCTTCAGTAAATTTGTGGATGACACCAAGTTGGGTGGGAGTGTTGATCTTCCTGAGGGTAGGAAGGCTCTGAAGAGGGACCTGGACAGACTGCAGTGATGGGCTGAGGCCACTTATATGAGCTTCAACAAGGCAAAGTGCCTGGTCCTGCACCTGGGACACAACAACCCCATGCAAAGGTACAGGCTTTGGGAAGAGTGGCTGGAGAGCTGCCTGGCAGAAAAGGACCTGGGGTTGCTGGTAGACAACAGGCTGAACATGAGCCAGCAGTGTGCACAAGTAGCCAAGAAGGCATCCTGGCATGCATCAAAAATAGTGTGGCTAGCAGGACTAGGGAAGTAATAATCCCCCTCTACTCAGCACTGGTGAGGCCATACCTGGAATAATGCGTTCAGTTCTGGGCCCCTCACTACAAGAAGGGCATTGAGGGGCTGGAGCATGTCCAGAGAAGGGCAACTAAGCTGGTGAAGGGCCTGGAGCACAGGTCTTATGAGGAGCAGCTGAGGGAGCTGGGGCTGTTTAATCTGAAGAAGAGGAGGCTCAGGGGAGACCTTATCACTCTCTACAACTACCTGAAAGGGGGTTGGACCAAGGGGGTGGCCAGTCTCTTATAAAGATTCTGTATATTGTCAATAGTTTTGACCTAGAGCAAGTTAAAATAAATTTACCCGCAAACTACAGATTTGCTTAACATCAGATCATATCAGAACCACGCTGCCTCTTGCTGCAGTCATGCCAAAGAGAGGTGCTGCTTTGAAGATCTTAAGTTATTGTAAGATACAATAGAACCAGCCAAGGAAACATCAATACTTCGGTACTTTGTTGACAGGAGAGAAAAATCTGGAGGCAACCAGAATACGCTATGTATAGGATTGGAAGGTTTGATATCATGAGGGCACATTTTATTTCTGTGGGGTTCTTCACATACTTCAGCACAAGCATAAGCTTCAGTGGATTGTAGAGTAAGAGCTGCATAAAAAAAGAACAATCAATCCATGTATAAAAAACCCCTATGCAGTCAAAGCAATTTTTATGTATACTGGTGTTGCGGAAAAGGGGGAAAGTAAAGGCTTCTGCAAGGTGGCTGGGGGAAAGCCCTCCCATTGAATCACAAGGTTCAGCCCAGACCCCCTTGCTTTCTAAATTCCTTCTCAGAGAGGAGTCTAGGTGCAGCTGGATTCAGTCATAATCCCAGGCTTGGTCAATGGTTTAGATATAAAGGGTTACGTGTGTGTGTACAGCCACCTGTCAGAGTCTCACAAAGGACTTGCACTGAAATAGATTCAGAAACAACTTTGTCTGTCCCAGAGTCCCACCCAGGACTTGCACTGAAACAGATGCACAAAATTGTAAAAATAGAGTTTATTAAGGCAACAGATATAACAAGTTTGGAATTGCCATTGATAAATGCACTGACTGCACAAGCGCTACTAAGTGATGTTAATATTGCTAGCAACAAATAGTAATACTACAACCCGGGGATACTTCCACCCAGAAGGTGAAAGGCGCGGCGCTTACCCAGAGAGGTGTCCCTGCCTGGGGTGGAGGAAGAGAACACAGCCCATTGTGAGCCTTCAAACTAATCCACTCAAAAAAGCTGACAAACTTTAATTATTGCAGTGTCGCTGATCTTAGATAGGTAGACAGAAATGCAGAAGTAAAGATTCATACTTTTAAAGTGACCTCTGATTTCATAAGTCTCTATTTCCGAGTTCTCTGAAAAACCTACCCCAAACTGAACAATCAGAAACTGAGCCACTCAAATTTTAACTTGGTTATATAATCATAAAAAAGCCTAAGCAACTTAAACATTATGCATTTTTAATTCAGCTTTGTAGTCATCAAACCCCTCAAACCAAATCCTAAACCCAGACCTTTATTTATTATTCCATGCTTTTATATAGTATTCCAATTCACAATTGCTTCCATACACTCAAGTCAAGAAACCTAATATAAAGAAAAAACTTTTATTGACATGATTATAAGCATTGCTTATTTTGATGAGCTAACAGTGCCAGTACACATTCAGAAATGTATAGTCTTGCTAAAATAACCAATGAGACTAACAGAATCAGTACTTTTCCCCTCCATGAGCCCAAGCACGATGCTAATCTTATGAGATCTAGATTTTGATACATGTTTATGTAGAGATATTAATCAGGCACTTTTCTCTCACTACAGTAAAAAAAAAAAGTAAGAAAACTGNAAAAAAAAAAGTCAGAAAACTGAAGATGAGGTCTCATGATATTAAGCATCCCAGGTCAAAGTTTAAAGACTTGCATATAACACCTCCAAAACATAATATTTTAGATTACCCATTGGAATTCTGTAGTGTTTTGGTTTGGTTTGTTGTTTGGTTTGGGTTTTTTGTTTGTTTTTTTAAAACATCTCAAAAAATCACAGTGAATATATTTGCCTTTATTTAGATTGCAAAGAAGCTGAATATTCTAAAATTAAGCATCCAGCAGAAAAAAAAAATGTAGTTGTGCACTTCATAGGTGCTGCAGGTGTTCTTCAAAACATCCCAAGATAAATAAAAGTACCTCAAAGTGATGTAAGGGAATTAGGAGTTAAGGAATGGGTTAAAAATTGATCTATTAAGAGCTGCTAGCTAAACAATGCATACTGCTTGCTTAAAATTTATTGTGCCTGCCAAGGGAAGAAGGGAGGACACCAGACCACAGATAAAGGGAAGATACGAGACTGGAGGCAAGGACACTGTGCCCGCTTCTTGAGGCCTAAACCAGTGGGAACTGGTTTGAAAATGATACATGAAAGATAGCCCTAGCTAAAACTGTGCTTCAGTCAAAAACAAATAATATGTTTGTGCAAGGAATGTATACAGTATAATTATAAATCCTGATTATGAGTTTATTACCAAATTCAAGTCTCAATACTGTAAAAGAACCTCATGACAAATCCTAAAGGTAGTCATCTCAGTCTTGTTGCTCAGAATCCAAAACTACAGATATTTCATACTCCTACACTACCAGTGACATAATGTATCCATTAAAACCCACACTAATTTGTAACTGATCTATTTAATTTAAGCCAACATGATTTATATGCTTAATTTTACATACATATATCTATATCAACTACACTTAAGTATGATTGTAGCATATGAAGGTACGGACTCGGCTTGTGGTGCAAGTGAGACAAAATTTATTTTGCAGCTGTGCTTTTTATACATTACTATCAGGATGTTTGCAATTCTTGCCATTTCTCTGCCTTAAGCGAGTGACNTACGAGACTGGAGGCAAGGACACTGTGCCCGCTTCTTGAGGCCTAAACCAGTGGGAACTGGTTTGAAAATGATACATGAAAGATAGCCCTAGCTAAAACTGTGCTTCAGTCAAAAACAAATAATATGTTTGTGCAAGGAATGTATACAGTATAATTATAAATCCTGATTATGAGTTTATTACCAAATTCAAGTCTCAATACTGTAAAAGAACCTCATGACAAATCCTAAAGGTAGTCATCTCAGTCTTGTTGCTCAGAATCCAAAACTACAGATATTTATGATACAACACATTTTGTCTTCATCACATATAACATTATTTTCAAACTCTACTGCTCTGTATAAACCTAAGAATGTAACATCTCACAAAAAGATAAATCTCATTAGCTTCAACTGAGACATTACAGACATGTGACAAAAGAGAGGGACAAAGCACTTACCCTAAGCTTCTTAAAATATAAATGCGAGGTATAACACTTAAAGACTGGTCCCAAGGAAGAACAGGTTTTAAATCAATAGATGCACAAATTTTAGAAATATGTATGTGAGCTGCACATATAACATAGTCTACCACATTAGGGTGACTGCTGGTAGTCAAAGGCAGGTCCAAAAGATACATACAAATCAAAAAAAGTTGATGCATAAAGCAAATATAAGTTCAAAATTGAGAAAAGTATAAAAACATGAGGCACACTAATATGTTGCTATTATGACTTACACTTTAGCACATACTTAAATGAAAAATTAAGCTGCACATGTGCATGACAACATGAATGGGTTACATAAAACTGCACAAAATAAGAGAATATTTTTAATAGAAACAGACAAAAATATTCTTCCATAAGTACCTAGATGTACATATGCAAATATTGTCTTTCACCCTGATTAAAACCCATTAAAACCTAACATTAAATTTACTTACAGGGTAGCATCAGTAGAGTTTTATAAGACTTATAAAGGCTTATATGATAAACCTCATAGGTTTATATGATAACCCTCAAATGTGTATACAAAAAGGTTTTGAAACTGGAATGCCACATGTTAAAAAAAATCTGGTATACCTTTACTATTCACTATGCTCTGAAATTTTCTGTTCAAGTTTTAGAATTAACTCTGCTTTTACTTTTCTGAAACTAGATTATCTTTAAGGTTCCTTCCAACCAAAACCATTCTAAGGCTTTGAGCTCCTCGAATAGATGAGAATTTACCCAGAGAGATTCTCCCAACGGAAGATGGTGATAGTTTATTGCTATTGTTGCAAATCAGTTCATATTTTATATTCATCTATATAGGAAAAAGATCATCAGCATTGCCTGCATTGCACCTTCTTATCCACTACTCTGCCAGATAACTCCACATCACAGTCTTACTTCACTTCATCTTGAATCCAAATAAAATTTCTCTTCCCACTTTCAGTCAAAGGCTGCTCCCAAACATCAAATTAAGAACTGGAACCATCAGACTGCAAAGGCCACGTTTACTCACACACATATTATTCCCACTCAGTCTCACAGTCTCACAGAATTCTAGGGTTGGA
>VZRW01003913.1:34561-45011 GCA_013398125.1 Aegotheles bennettii | reverse complement strand
GTTGGTTTTACAAGCTCGGGAAGATGTACAGACTGATCAGCCAAGTGTATGACTTAATTATTTTGATTAATGCCTTACAAATATTCAAGACCTACATGGTCAGGTAACTTCCACTAAGTTGTGTGAAGAACCTCAAGATGTCATCTCACTTGGGGGGTTATTCTGACTGTGTGAGCCTATATAGAAACTTTCCCAACTCTAAACAGAGTTAATGTGTCTTCCATCTCCGCTCCCAAAAAGAGTGCTAGGCTGTGCGTCCCTTCTCATTCCTGCAATATCTCCACCAGCAGTGGAGAACACCAATAATGAGTTCAATACTTGCATTGTTTCAGTTTTTATTTCTTTTTAAGGCTTATATGTGGAAAAATATTAAGGCAGAAGAAAAAACTCAGGGTGTGTAAAGATCCAAACCAAATGTTCTTGTGAAATTTGCTAAAGCTTGCACGAATGTGAGGGGGAAGAAATGTAGAATGCAAAATTTATGATGCAGCACATATTTGTAAAGCACCTGTATTTACTGTGTTAATATTGTGTTACCATACTTAGTGTTTCAACTATTTTTTAAAAATGTTTTTAAAAGCCTTTTTTTTGTGTAAGATAATTATTATGAATGTCATAAAAACAAAATCTGGTGGCTTAATTCACAAGACCAGCTAGTAAAAAAAAAAATCAAATAATGCTATTATTTGATGCCATTTACCTGGACTGTGGGAGACTTTCAATCCTCCTGTCAACTTGCTGGGATCTGAACCCACATCTCTGAAGAGGCCTTCCTGGTCATGTCCTTGGGTCTCTTGGTGTGTCAGCTCCCACTCTTCCCAGGTAAAATTGTTCCACTTTTACAAGTCACACATTTTTTAAATTCTTTTCAGCAGAAGGGTGAAAATCTTCTTGTAAGTCAGTGTCTGGCTATTCAAATTCCCCCAGACACAGGAATTCACTGGGCCAGGTCTCTCTATCTTCTGAAATGTGAGGATTTTTCACTTGTTGGCTTGGTGAATGGTGCAAAGATATGGTCCTCTCTATCTGCTGCTTTTCTTAAAATGACAAAGATGGAAATTAAATTACTTATTCAAGATGAACAAATGTTTCACTGAAATCCACACAGAACTTTTTTTTTTGCTTGAATGAGAGAGAAAAATAAAGCTGCCTTTTTTTTTTTAAATTACTCATTGAATTTTTAGTTCATCTCTGGAACTGAAAAATCAATTACTCACAGAGCTCTGTTATCCAGTTACTTATGTTAGGGAATGATTAATGGTAATGTAGCTGCATATGTAATGCCCTAATGAGAAAAGATAAAGAAATGAGCAGAAAATGAGGCTAAATTGTAGCAGAGTGACAGCAATGCTTTTCTGATGATAGTAACTATGTCATAGGTGAAAAAGTATCTCTTGGTGACAAGTATATATATCACAGGATGAGAGTTCCTGTACAGTTACATTTAAAATGCTTATTTTCAGAGGAACTGGAAAGGATAGACGTATTCTCTTTCATCATTTAAATATCAGGCTTTTCCTAGATGACTGAACTTGTTTTAAAATGATGCATAGCTTTCAACATTTTTTCATTTTGCAAATTACTGGCTGGGGTACAACTCTGGTTACCAAAAATAGTAGGGACAAAACAGTGTCCATATCGGTGAAAGGCAGGGGGGTGATGCAGAGAATAGAGCACTGCTGCTTGCAGTTGTTGCACAGCTCACGCTAATCCTACAATGGAGAGGAGTGTGTCCTGGTTTGACTGGCTCATGTCCTTACCTGACAGACCATGTATTGTTGGTCCCACTTGCTTTCAGTGGCAGGCACTACGGCTTCGTGTCCATCATTAGCACACTGAGCTCTCTACATGCAGCTTCTTCAGGTCTTTGGAAACAACTAATCCGTAAAAACATCAACCTGACACTGGATTTTATGAACACAAAGCTGTCATTGTTACAACTCCTTTGAGGCCAGTAGAGTTCTTCTTGATTAAATGGGATTAATGAGAATCACTGTAGGAACATTGAAAATGTTAAAATAGTGTGTATGTACCCGTAGAAGCTTATATATGCATATATAAATGTATTACATACAGAAGTTTCTTGAATTGAAGTTATAGCTCCTGGATAAAAGTTTGCTCTCCAGCAAAATAACTTGCCAACAATATTGTTTTCTGTTGATTATATTTTAATGTAACATCTACATGCATTTCTGTCGATGATAATAAGAATTTATTACTATCCTATTTTTGCATAATCTCTACCGCCAATTATCGCCTTTGTATTTTGAATTATTTTTGGTCAGTGTCGTCTGTTGATTCTGCCAGGGAGGTGTAAGCTTTTCCAAAATGGTTTTGCCTGTCTTTGCATGTGAGGCATCTTTTGCACTTCTGTCTATAACATTTTAGAAAACAATACTGATTTATACGTGAGGATGCTCAGTGGAAGTCAACAGCTGACAACCAAATACCTGATTAGAAAACCACATGGCCAGGATGCATAAGCCCTGCAGTTATTCAGAGGGCCATACAGACATGGTAGAAATACTTTTCAAGGCAACCAGAGTCAAGAAGAGCACCTTCTAGTTCACAATTACTATGTGAAACTGACTGGTTTTCTCCTTGCTTGCTCTCCATCTGGGTACATGCGTTTTCCCTGACCTTTCCTTTTGCCCCCAAAAGGGTTGGCAGGCTGGTGGACAGGTCGTTGTCTTGGAGAGGGGTAGTGCAAGCTGGCATTATTTCAGACTGAGGAGAGAAATAAAACCAGCTATGCCACTCCCTGGGCAAGTAATGCTGCTCACAGGCATTGGTGCAAGAGGCAGCCCCTTTGCAAGTCTTCCTTCAAATGGAAGCACCTAATGGCTCCCACCCTTGTGCAATGGCTGTGGTCAGCCCGTGTCTCCCTGGTCCTCAGAACAAGCCCCTCGCTGTTCTGTGTGTAAACACATGTATTTCACAAGGCTCAAACAACCTCAGGTGGAGAATGATGTTCAGATCAGGCAAGATGGTGGGACTTCCAAGGATGTGTAACAGCAAGTTTGGACAACTAAAATACAGATCTGCCCAAAAATCAGGTGCCCTTGAATATTCAGATTTATATGTGTGTTCATTTTGGCTTTTTAAAAAAAATCTTTCCCTTTTTTAAACTCTTCACTAATTGCATTCCAGAAATCTATTTGAGGGTTTTGGTTTTTTTTTTTTGGATCCTGCCCTAGGCAACTACAAGTAGGGAGTTAAAATAGCAGGCTGAAATCTCAGGAGAGTCTAGCCCCTGGGTGAGTGCTGTGGGTCGCACAGTGGGGTCAATCTCTTCTATAAATACTTCTCAATAAACACAAATCTTCTAATGCAAGCAGCAAACCTAAGAATTGCATGAGCTGTAGTAATTAGCTGTGTGGTAGTAGTAAAACTTTGTGTAGGTATAGGGTGGTTTTTTGTGGGTTTTGTTTTCTGTGGTTTTTTGTTTGCTTGTTTTGTTGTTGTTGTTTTTGGTTTTGTTTTTCTGAATTGTGGTGGGTAGGTTTTATTTGTGGTTTTTGGTTTGGTTTGGGTTTTTTTGTGGGGTAGTTGTCCATTTATGTTGCTCCTCCAGAACACATGGGCAAAAAGCACTAGCAAATTTGGGGTTGTGAGATGGATGTGGTGGGCAGATGTGTGCTTCTTGGTGTTCAGGGCAAGAGCTGAGGGTCCTTGTATGAACATTAACAGAAATACCTTCATAGCCTTTCAGACTGACAGTTGGGACACAGCACATTATGATGTGGTGTGACAGACAGGACTACTCACTGCTGATGTTGTTAAAATCTATCAGTTTCTCTTCAGTTCATAAAAGCAGCCACTGTCTCTTCTTTTATGGCATTTGAAAATTTTACTGAGGATTCATTATTTGCTAACTCACTGAATATGGTGCTCACAGGAAGTCATGTTTAAAAATCAAGAAGGAATCTTCATAAGATTATTTACTTTTCTCCGCTTATAGAGGTGTGTATGGTTTTATCCTTATGTCAAGTTGTGACTGAGGTGGCCAAATATAATATAGAACAGTGCACACATGGCCTGTATTTCTAGGAAAATCTGAGACCCTGCATTGAGGGAGATAGAGTTTTTATGTTGACTCCACTTGAGCAGACTCTGCTGCATTGCTGCATTGCTGTTGTACAGCTGCATTGCTGTTGTACAGCTGTGTGAGCTTTTCCATGCTTGACCTGCCCAGTGTGTTCAGTTATATGAATGATGGAACTTCCTAAATACATATTTTTAAGCTCTTCACTCTTTTATTTTAAACACTTCTCTCATGTTTGAGACTGTCATGGTGACTCCAGACACCTCCACTTGGGGTGCCTCATCCTAAAACAAAGCAGCAATTCTTTGGTGCCTGTTTTCTCTCATTTTTCCTGTCCACTTGTTTTATTCACCTGATCAAATATATTATTAAAAGAAAGTCCAGAAAAGGTCAGCAGGAGTTACATCAATGGTGCAAGAACTAAATCTGGAACTGGAACTAAATATGGAACTGGAAGGTAAAGATGAGGAATAGTAAAGAGGCAGGTTTAGGGCAGGCGATGGCAGCCACAAAGCAAAGAATATGGGAAGTGAATCTGAATTAAGAAATTAATGAGAACGGAGGGAGTGGTAAGGGGAACTAGATGTTGGCAAAGTAGAGTGCTGTAGAGCCTGCCAGGTGGATGACAGAGAGAAGAAAGATGGTGAAGAGATGAAGATAGAAGAGAGACTGAGCTGCAAGCAGAATAAGAAAAATATATAAGAAAATATATGAGAAATGTAATAATTTATATAATAAATATACGAATATATAAGAAAAATATATCAATATAAAGAAAAATACAGCAAAAATTAAGCAGAAGGCATCATATTGATGATGTTGCTTGATGCAGTATAGCACAGGCACTGGGACTTCCTAGAATTTGTTTGCACTAGCAGATGATACTCTTTAGGGAAAAAAGTAATTCTACCTTGATTTTCACCTTCCAGTAAGGGAATATTCACAGCTGTTCTTGATGAGTTACTTATTAAATTAAAACACTATAAAATTTGACCCTTATCTCTAGATGGAGTATTTCTGTTCTATAAACTCACACTCAGAGAAGTCAGGTGAGGGGGAAGCAGCAGAAGGGGTAACAGAGAATCATCTGCCAACAGAACAAAAGCAACACACACAGGTGAAAATCACCCAGGCTTCATTCACATCCCAGTCCCAGCTTGAGCAAAAGAGTCCAAAACTGCCAAAAGACTGGGTCTCTCCTGGTAAGTAGCAAACAGGCACAATTTTCCCTGCTCTCAAAGCCTCAAGCTCACTCCTCCACATCACTTTTCCACATGAATACCTAGCACATTAAAAGTGAGTATTTCAGAAAAATGAGGGTGGAGACCAGAGCAGGTAAAGGGGACATTAGTGGGATGCTCTGATAAAGCACAGATACATGAAACAGCCAACGCTAAAAATGGCAGGTCCACAGGGGCAGCAAGGAACCATCCTGCCATGTGGTCCTGGACACCTCTGCCCCTGACTCCACAGGTGCTTTGGATAAAGGGCTACAACCCTTCTATGTTGGTGCTTCTATGACACTGTTGGTGTTTATTCACAAAATAATGATCAAGTCATACTATAAAACAGTCTCCTTGACACAGACAGGTCCTACTTCAGCTGTAATCACCTTCACTTCAGGGAGTCCCACCAGTATTGGAGGTAGTGAGCTTTCCCAGATATCAAAAGGACACACAGAAGAAAGCAGAGAACCAAAAGCGGGTGGGGGTGGAGGAGTGGGGGTGGAAAAGGAAAACAAAGCCAGAAATGAATTTGTTAAACTTTTAAATCATGCTTCCATAAAAGGCAGCAGATCCTAACACAGAGCAATTTTCATGCTGCAAAGAGAAAAAGAATTTGAAATGTAAGCAGCATGACTTATTTAGAAAGATCTGTAGAGTAATAGAAAAGCCTGTGTGCAAATTTGTGTGCGTGTGTGTGCACACACGGTTTCTTTAACAGCCGCACGGAACAACCTGTTTTAAATAAGAGCAAAGGTGAACAAAGCCAGTTGACAGTGCAGCTCACCAAGTGAAGTTTTATTAGTGCGTATGCCGTATGAAATGTATTGCCTGAGATATAACAGCACAGAGTCCAACTTGAAGTCTTTTTCCCAGG
The DNA here is from genome assembly GCA_013398125.1 of Aegotheles bennettii. Classification (NCBI taxonomy): domain Eukaryota; kingdom Metazoa; phylum Chordata; class Aves; order Caprimulgiformes; family Aegothelidae; genus Aegotheles; species Aegotheles bennettii. The sequence continues at coordinate 38,866 of VZRW01003913.1, read as the reverse complement.
CTTCTCCTACTAAGTCATGTTTCAAGAATTTACTGTATTTACCTACATCATTTATTTGTCTCCGAAAGGCCCGATGGATCACCTTGCTCACTGTATCTTCAGCAGCAGATTAAAATCAGCCTCTCCCCTGCTTCAACATTCAAAGTTTTCCTGTTCTATCAAGATGTCACTAAACTGATTAATATCTGTTACACTCACGGTAGGCAACAGGCTAAGTACAAAGTGGAGGACAGGTCTGACTTACCAAATGAGTTTGACTTACCAAAAGAAGCAAAAAAAAACCCAAAATAGTGATGGAAGGTTTTCACTGCTTTGAAAGTTATATGAACAAAAAAAATTAAGTCTGGCAAGAAACAGTGTACTTTTTCATGTATGTAAATAAACACAAATTTGGGAAAAGGTTTTTTTTGCACAAACAGAAATATTTGGGCTTTTTGTAGTATGTTAGAGAACTTGGAGAGCTTTGCCTTCAATATAAATGTTACTTATGTTTCTGAACTGAAGATAAAGAGCCAACAGAGAGTGGGGCAGTCTGCTGGAAAGGTTACAGAGCCCTGTTTACAGAGAATTTTATCATCAGGCAATCATTTGTTACAAGTCTCTAAGATCCACAAGAGGAATCAGTTGCTGTGCAGGGTTTATTGAATTTTTAAAGAGAGCAACTTATCAAAGAAATGTGTATCCTATTAGCACACCATTAAATAGTTAAACCAATCCCATATTTTGCTTCCCAGTTACTCTCCTCTATGGCAGACAACTGTACCAGATGTACAGTACAATTTCTGACTTTCAGAGGTGAGTTGGAATTTGGGATTCCTATCTATTCCCTCCCTTGCTTTATTTCTTGGTGTTTTTCTTATCCATTCTCACAATGTTGCAAATTCTGCTTTACACGGGAATGCATTTCTTGGACTCCTTTATTCCAATGAAAGCATAAACAAAAAGATTCATGAAATCCCGGGGAGCAAGTTAGATTTCCCCAGACTTTGGTGTGCCTTAAAAGTGAAGGTAATCTCAAGAAATAACAGCATAAAGAGTACCTTTATGTTTTTATATATATACATAATTTGATTCCTATGCAGTAAAAGAAAAGTTGTAAAGGTTAAAGTCCTGCTTGACCTTAGCTGTGACATCCTACGTGATGTCCTCTACAGCTCTGGTACTGACATAGTGGTGGGTACCTGGAGTAGCTGGACTGGTGATGGAGAATACTTTAATTATGAAGTCTGGTGGAGGTACAGACTTATCTCAGCTAGTGTAGGGTGTGTAAGCTCATCACTACCATGCTGCAATTTCTCTAACAAGTTGTCCAGACAACTTCAGTGGCTCTACTACACCTGCCCTGGGTGGGGGATGGGGGATTTTATTTCTAAATTGCAGAGTAAGCTGGGGGAGCTGTCAATATGGGATAAGCCCCCTCTGGGGATCACTGGTGGTCACAGGTATCACTGGTGACTATCATGAGGCAGTGTATGTCACCTTGTCTTAGTGATTTGACCTAATTTAGATTTTTTTCAGCATGAGGTCAGTCAGGCCCTGGAACAGGTTGCCCAGAGAGGTTGTGATGTCTCCATCCTTGGAGATGTCTGAGACTTGGGTAAAGCAAGCCCTGTGCAGCTGGCTCTGACTGGACCTGTGGGGTGCTGGATTAGAGATCTCCAAAGTTCTTTCCAATCTCAACCATTCTGTGGTTTTATGATGTGGCATCCTCCAGAGAATGCCACACATCTCCTTATGACTCTGCTTGCACCAGAGCAAGAGGCAGTGGCTTACACTGGGTCAGACTCTGTGGCATTCTCTGGGCATTAACACATTCCTTGCTTTGCAGGGACACTGGCAATGTCCTTAGTCACCCTCTGCTCTTCTCATGGCACATTGTTGTTCTGTCTGCTGTTTTTTTTGCTGACAAATCTGTGATGAGTTGGAGGTAATGCCTTGAAGTCTGTGGTGTGGTCAGGAGTCTGTTGCACAGCTGCTGCAACTGTGCACAGTCAGACTTCATGAAACGGGTGATCCCTTCTGTCCTGGATGCCCAGTGCCCCCTCCCTTCTTCATGTCACATCCGTACAAAACTGACTGCTATACAGACTGCTTTCCTGATATAAATAGGATCCTCTTGACGTCTCTGAAATTTCTGCTCTGAGCTGAGACCATGAAAATCGAGATGAGGAAAGATGTGTCACTTGCAGTTCCAGACTGGACCAAGCATGGCATCACAGATCAGAGAAGAGCCAGAGCAGATATGAGGGGACATCTAGGAGGGTCGTGGGTTTGAGAGAGGTGGGGGTTAGAAATGGAGTGCAGAGGTGAGGAGCAGCCTGGAACTGAACTGAACAGTGGGTGCAACGGGACTAGGATGAGCTGTGCAACGAGCTCAGAGCCCAGAGCCAGCTGTGACGGGGTGCGTGACCAGATATCCTTCTGCAAAGCCAGCAGCTCGGGCAGGGCAGAGCCTTGTTCTCAGCTGCTGGTCACAGTCAAACCAGTCTGTCAGCAGATAGTTTTGAAACTTGCTTGCAAAGTACTCTGTGCCCTTCTAGTATCAAACTGCCTCGAGGTTGACAACCTGCTATTGCTATCAACTATTGTGTTAACTCAGGTGTAGAATTTTATGCAGGCAATCTAAAGGATGTAAATCCTTCCGATGATCTCCCTAAGTGCCACTACATTGCCACATTAAATCTGAATGGTAGATATCTGTTTTAGTGTTTGCCATTGTGCGTGCAGTTTTCTCTTTTTAAAGAACATGTAGCTTTACCAAAACAGTTATTAGGATTGCAAAGGACATGGTAAACAGATTAAGCAGAATGTTTGTCTGCTCAATGCATGCGATCATTTGTAATTGCGTAATCAAACACAAGTTATGTACAGAAACCTTTCCTCTGACACTGGAAAAATATAAACATATTGAGATGCATCAGCTTTGCATGGTGGGGGCAACGATTGTTCTGTAAGACCCCAACTTTGTTTTTTTGGAAAGTATTTAGTAAATGGGGTAGTGGAATATGAAAAGGGAGAGAATGATTAAGTCTGGTATATGTTTGCTGGGAAAATGTGACCATACCCCTGCTGAGTTTGTGGGTGGATTTCCTACACGGTGCTAGTTATGTGAAGCTAATTTACACGGGTAGTGAACGTTTTTCACCCTAAGGCTGATTCTCATCTTGGGGAGCATGTTGGCGATTCGGGCTCTGATGTGCATGAGTCTGCAGCATCCATTGCTGGGCTGAAGGCAAATGGAGCTGTGATCTGAGCATACAAGGTACCTACCCTGCAGGGCTCTGAGAACCACCCTACATACCTCGGAGCAGGTGTCCAACCCAGACCCTGGTCCCTTTGAGCTTCTATTTCCCATCCAGGAATGAGTAATTATGTTCTCAGCAGAATCTGAAGAGTGTGTGGTAAAATAGGGCCTTGAATAAAAAGCATAAAATCAATCATTAAGCACCTGCTTTTCAAATGAGCACTGCCCAGCCTGTATGCTGAATGAGGAGAAGGTCCTAAGGACAAATAATGGAAGAACATGAGATTAGATAGCTTCTCAAAAATGTCAACACACATGCCAGTCCATTTTTGTGGGTAATAATATTTGACACAACACGCTTCCAGTGGTTTTGAATATTACAGGCTTCTTAAGAAAAGAGGAAGGGAAATGGGAAGGGGAAGAGGGAAGAAAAGGGGAAGAAGAAGGGGAAAGGAATGGGGAAGGGAAAGGGAAAAATGGGGTTTCTGGTTCCGCTTGTAAGACTGAAAAGGTGACCCTGGGCAGTCTGGGGAATCATCAGGCAAATAGAAGGAATCCTCAAATTCTTTCATGTTGGTTTGTGAACAAAAGGTCTAATTTAGGACTTCTTTGATGCAGGGAGCTAGCAGAATGCTGCTTTTCAGACCTCACGCAGGCTCTCGGTTAGCCTTGCTACTATGGATGTGTTTTCAAAGCCAAACATGCGTGTATATTAAACCCACGGGGGATTTTCTTCATGTATTCACGCCTTTACCAGCTGATCTTAAGGGCAGCCAGTGCTTACCAACAGTAGCACTGCCACTTCAAACACCAGGAGGAGAAGAGAAAAGCAACGGGAACTTTTCTTGACTCGGAGGAATGAATTGGCAGCCCCGATTGGGAAGCATCGCTTTTGTGCATCCCAGTGCAGTTAAGCGAAAGCAATGCGCAAGGTTCTCTGCCATCAAATTATTATTTCTTAATCGTTAACCTATAAACTGTAAGCCCGGAGGGGGCTGTCAATAATAAACTCCGGGAAAGGGCTGCTGAAAGGAAGCGCTGGCAGAGGCGAGGCACCCCCG
>VZRW01003913.1:0-34226 GCA_013398125.1 Aegotheles bennettii | reverse complement strand
CCCGGGGCAGCCCCGCTCCCGCCGCCGCCGCTCTGGCTCCGGCTCCGGCTCCAGCCGGGCGGGACGGGGCAGAGCTGCGCTGATGCGAGTGTTTGGCTGAAGCCCGGGGAGGTGCGTGCACCTGGGGGGGTTGTGCCGCGGGGCTTCCTCGCCGGGGCAGCGCATGGAGGGGTCAGGGAAGGACAACCGCAGTGAGAACCGCAGCTCGGAGACAGGTTTGGCAAATTTCACCTCTCAGCTGAGCGCCGCTGCCTCCTTTTCTCAGGGATGCTGCTTGCATGCTTTCTGCTCATCCTCCTTCCCATCCTCTGACCCGCGAAACTGATGTGGGTATCCTAACTGGGGGGCTGGGAAGAAAGTACCTGTCCTGATTCATAGCCTGAACTGGTTTGGTCGTGTTTTGTTCTTAAAAATTCTTGGTGCTTTTCTTATATGAACGAGGTGATGGAGAAGTGGTGGGACACCGAGTCTACTAAGTGTTCTTATTCCAAAATACTGCCCATATTGCTGTTCAGTTGAAGCAAGACAGTGTCACCACAGATGGACTCTTTCAACAAACTGGATTTTAGTTTTTACAAAATCAGTGTTAGAAACAAAGAGGAGGAAAAAATGTTGTATAAGACAAGCAACGTGTCCTTCTAAGTAAAGAAAATGTTTTCTACAGTATAATTTGGGAATTGTCATGTAGTTTTGAAGTAGCAAGATTATTAATTTGCTTTGATATCATTTGATGCAATCACTTCTCAAAAGTTAATTCATCAATGAAGAATACATGGGGGTTTTATGCTTTAACTTCATATAGTACGTAGCCATGAAAATTTGTCTCTGGAGTCACTAGGACTGTTTTTTTACAAATTTTAATTTGTTTTCAGAGTTGACCCTGTGATAAGCTAAACAGCAATTTGTGAAGTTCTGTAGCAAGGTCGTTCAAACATTTGTCTCTGTTCCTTGCCTTTAAAGTTTAATGGATAGAAAGGAGAAAGTAACACAGATGTGCTTTATTCTTTTTCTTGCCATGGGATCTGGTCTCATTTACATCCATCTTCTCTCAGAGGAAAGGACTGAAGCTGATGACTGTGTTAGCTGATTTTGAATTGCCCAACTTGAGTGTTAGGCCTGATTGTGTTGCTTCCTAGAGAGCCTGACCACCTTTTGGCTCTCTTTGATTTTAGCTGAAATTTTAAGTGCTCCGATTTGGTGAAATTCAGCCTCTGGGTATCTCAGGCTGGCCCCAAACACAGAAACACTCAGAAATAGTACTGACACACAGTGGATTTCTCAGTGGCTGAAGAAGTAATTTGCAAAATCAGCTGTTGTACATTAAACAGAAAAAAAAAAAAAAGGAAGAGGGAACTCCTTTATTAAGTCAAACCACCTCTTGCTGGTTTTTATTGTCCCAGGGTTCTAGTGAGCAGCCTCTCACATCACTTAATGGGCAGCAGCATTTTAGCTACCACTAGGAAGTTGTCCAGTCTCTAACTCTGCATATACAGTACCAAACTCTTTAGGGTTGAAGTGGAAAGATGAGCTTGTGAAGGCATTTGCTTTCCCAGTGCTTCCTTGGGATTGCTGTGTGAGTGACAGAAACACTGTTGGCCCCTCCGGAAGGAAGCAGCCTTCATCAGCCATCAGTCAGCTCATCCTTAGAGTGACCAAGTCCTCATTAATGTGCTTCCCTTAACCCTCACTTACTGTCTGTTCCACAAAATAGGATAGCCGTCATTACATCCCATTGCAACAAACTTTTTGGAATTCAAGTGGCAAAATAGGGTAATACATGAGCAGTATGTCTGAGATGGCTTTGTGCTAGAGCAGCAGTGAGGAGGTCTGTGGACCTCCAGGCTGTGTATGAACTCAGTTAAAAGGTCCTCCAGAGACTTGACCTGCTTCCCTGCTTCCCATCCTTTCTACCTGCTATTCTTCTGGCTGCCTGTGTCTTAGTAGCAGGGGAAATAGCTTTCCATCTCTCTCCAGATTGCCCTCCACATTAGTCCCTCCTGGGAGTGCTTTATTAAACACAGGGAGACGCCTTGGGAAGCTTGGCTTGGTCTGTTTGCAAAGCAGGGAGCTAAACCAGGCCAACGCAGCTGAAACGTGGTGCCAAAATGTTCACGTGTGTGCAAACTGCAGGGGCAGCTTGTGTCCTTTCAGGTCATCCTCTGGCTTACACTGCCTTACCAGGGTTTCCTCACATAGGTGAGTGCCCATTTCTACACTAGAGATGGCAAAGGTTGTGTGAGCATTTGTGATGTTTTCTCAGCTTGGTGGAAATACAAATGGGAACCACAAGGCAAACACTGGTGTAATTTTCAATAAATATTTTGGGAGCTTTTCTTTTTTGCATGCTCTGTTTGAAACATTCTGCAGTGAATGCTATTTTGAGGGGAGAGGTGGGTTTTTGAAGTCACTGAGCATCTTTTCCCAGATATTTGAAACTTCATCATATTTTCTCAAAATATTGTGAGCCACTTTGGAGAATGACTTCTTGTATCGGCTGTCAGTGCTAAGCACGGTTTTTATAGTTCCCAGTTTGCCACATTTATTGTATTTCAAATGCAGTCATGAAGTTTATGATCCTTCACAGGCAAGAAAATGTCTACTGACCACTATTTGTAATTTCTTTTGCAAATGTAGGCAAGAACTAATGGTTTTTACTAAGCTAAGTCTTGCTGCAGTTACTGCTTTTACCATTTACAAATAATCCCATCTAAAGTCCAGTCATGCCCGCTGGAGCTCTTCTAGTGTGACACTACTGCAATGTCTTTCAAAAAAGCAAAAGCATTATTCTCCAGCTGTAAGTTATAATTCATATTGAAGTCTTGCTTGAGTCTGTGAAGAAAGACTGTGAAAATGGTACTGTGGGGTTCCTCCTTTGCATCTCAGTGGCTGAACTTGACATGTGCAGAAATAAAACGGTTTAACAATGCGTGTGGTTAAGTGAAGTCTGCAGCTTTATTGATTCAATTATTGATCAGCCTTGAAGAGACTGTTAAACCACCCTGATGGCCAACCAGCAGAGTTAATCCAGCACAGACTCCTGCAAAAAGTCCTTCAACCACTCTGCATTTCACATTGGAAGGAGGAGGTACAGCCATCAGTGTTGTCTGTCACTTGTCCTTCAGGGCAGAGACTGTAGCCCTGTCTATGTCAGACACCTCTTCCCGACTTACCCAGTGTGCCGCTTTCCAAACTGTGTTTACACTGAAAACTGTGTCCTGCAAATACATTGACACAATAACCAGGCTTTCTGGCAGCTCCCCGTAGCTGATGGGGAAAAACTGCATGGTATTGGCCAGACTTGCTTTAAGGAAAATTGTGGTCTGAACCTGAAGGAGTGATTAGCCCCAGCCTGAGCAGGGCAGTCAGGACTGGCAGGACAAAGCGCAGGCATGTAACCATAATAAAATAAATGAAGGCCAAGTGGCAGGTCCTATAATGGGATCGCAACAACCCCATGCAACGCTACAAGCTTGGGGAAGCTTGGAAAGCTGCCCAGCAGAAAAAGACCTGGAGATGCTGATCAACAGCTGGCTGAATATGAGCCAGCAGTGTGCCCAGGTGGTGAAGAAGGCCAACAGCATCCTGGCTGGTATCAGAAATAGTGTGGCCAGAAGGACTAGGGAAGAGATTGTCCCCCTGTACTTGGTACTGGTGAGGCTGCACCTTGAGTACTGTGTTCAGTTTTGGGCCCCTCACCAGAAGGAGGACACTGAGGTGCTGTAGCGTGTCCAAAGAAGGGCTATGAAGCTGTTGAAGGGTCTAGAGCACAAGTCTTATGAGGAGTGGATGAGGGAACTGGGGTTGTTTAGCTTGGAGAAGAGGAGGCTCAGGGGAGACCTTATCGCTCTCTACAACTGCCTGAAAGGGGATTGTGGTGAGGCGGGTGTTGGTCTCTTCTCCCAAGTAACAGAACAAGAGGAAATGGCCTCAAGTTGTGCCAGGGGAGGTTTAGATTGGATATTAGGAAAAACTTCTTTATGAAAGGGTTGTCAGGCACTGGAACAGGCTACCCAGGGAAGTGGTTGAGTCACCATCCCTGGAGGTATTTAAAAGAGGTGTAGATGTGGTGCTTAGGGACATAGTCTAGAGGTGAACTTGGCAGTGTTAGATTAACAGTTGGATGCTATGATCCTAAGGGTCTTTTCCAACCTAAATGATTCTGTGATTCTATGAAGCCCCATCTCTGGAGGGGTAGGGTTTGGCAGCTATTCGCATCCCATTGTGCTTCTAATGATCAGTCTGAAGCCTGGAGGAGGGAAGGGGAAGCAGAAAGACCTTGTGCAATAGAATGCTTCAGGTCCAAAGGAAGGAGGACAGGGAGGGCCTGATTACTGCCCATCCACTCCCACCTTCCACTTCACTGTCTTCTTCCAGCACGCTGTTCATGAAGGAGGCTAAAACTAAGTCCACAGCTGCTTTTCCTCCACTCTGGTGTCTGCCTACTCTGCAAGCCGAGATTGGTGGTTGAAAATCTTCACGCTCCTAACTCCTCAGCATAGCTGCCCACAGACCTCCCTCCTGCTGCCCCAGCACTGATGCAGGTTGTGGAGGGATGCAGGAGGTGCAGCTCCCTGATGCAGCAGGAACCATGCGAGATTGCATCAGTAGCTTTTGTAGGCTAGTGTCCTGCCCCATGCCAGTCAGGGTCAGAGGCATCTTTCCTTGTGGTACAAAATCAGGGAAAAGCATTGTCCTGGGGTGTGTTTGTAACTGAGGCAGCTAACACTTTGCACATATTCATACATAAGGGGTTGCTGTTTTATTTATCCCATTTACTGTAAAGGGGGAGTGTGATCATGTTGAACACTGGACAGCTATAGGGCACCTCTTCTTCAAATACCGTGAGGAGGACAGATAGCAAGGAGAGGGAGAGGCTACCTGGACCTCATGGCAGCAGAAGATGGATGTATTCTGGGAATGACTGGGGCTGCCTGTTTTGGCATGATACTTGTGGTAACCTGTGGGGAAAAGCGGTGCTGCACTGACCTCAGCAGTGCTTTCCACAGATAAGCAGGTGGTACAATACCTTTCTCCACAAGGAACCTGAGCAAATCTGCCTGCTTCCCCACTGTGGTGTGGATGCTGAGCCTCTGAGACTCTTACTTATGAATGCAGATTATCCAATTTTATCCAAATATTTCTCTTGTCTCTAAAGAACCCCAAACTGAGACAGCAAATACAGGGACTGGACTGGGTGTCCCAAACTTCTGGCTTGTGAGTGCTTTGGCTGTCTCTAGCCCCATGTTTTAGTGTTACAGCTCTCCTTCTCCGCCTCCTCCTCCTCCTCCTCCTCCTCTCCCTCCTCCTCCTCTTCCTAATAATAATAATAATAATAATAAATCAGTTGTAAGTGTCAAGAAGGGACAACATTCACCTTGCAATCCTGCTGAAATTCCACTTAACCACTGAGATATGAGAGCTGTACAAGGATGGAAAAGCAGGAGCAAGCTTAAACTCAGCTTTATTTTACTGTTTAGAAGTAACACTGAAAAGGTGTAGATTTTGTTTATTATTTTGGCATCTGCACAGATTTTAATGCTGCTTTCTCACCCCTCCCTCACAGAACCAGATTTTAGAAGCAGTTTCTCTGGACATGGAAAGCAGAAGTATTGTCAAGTATTTTCTGTGAAAGTTCACTTGTCAAGTCTTAGGCAGTTTAGTTCCACCATGTAAAATCTGAGGCATGACAAAATGCTGCACAGTGCTTCCTACCTTGTTCGGTACGGGCATGTTAGCAATTTCACCTCCATGTATTGACACAGTTATAGTGCTTTATTTTTGCTTTTCTCAGAGGGGCCAGGCCAGTTATTTCCGACTGCTGACTCTCCTGCTAGGTACAGCAAGGCAGTGACAGTGCTCGTGTGCCTTTTCCTCCTGTTGCTCTGCCCCATCCCCGACATTTCACTGTCTTGGTGTAACAGATACTTGGGTTTTTTTCAGTGGCTTTCTCAGCACTGTTCCCCAGTAGACTCTCGGGTAATTGTGGGGCCATGTGGGGCCAGTGAATTGTTTTGCATTCTGCTTAGCAGCCTGGCTTGTGTGTACCACCTGTAGCAACTGTTGGGTGGAAACCACACATGGCCCTTATGAACAATCTAGGAATTCAAAATCGTAGGCTGTTCTCTCAGCATCTCTAGATAGGCTTTTAAGTGGCAAGACTGTTAAAAAGAAAACAAAATGCTGTCTTCTGGTTTTTGAATATATAGGGGTCACCTTAAATTTTCCTGAGGGACAAAGGAGGTCGGGAGGGTTGTTTTGAAGATCTCATGTTCTCCTATACACATTCCTGACTTTGGGAGATGGGTCATTTAGAGCACCACCAGGATAGGGAACACTGTTCTGTTATGACAAATAATATTTTGTGGAAGGATGCATACTATTTCTTTAAAAATGTAGCCTTTGACAGATGAGGGAGAGTTCTTGGCAGAAACTTCTGCATGAAGCAGTGTGATAGAGCAGCCAGGGAATATATTGCATACTAATAAAGTTCCTTCTTCAGTGTAAAAAGTGTATGCTTTGTGAGTGGCAGCAGGTTTTTTTTTACCTTTTGACATTCTAACTTGACCCATAATGAGGCATCCACCAGCATGCCTTTTCAGTCCTTTCCAAAGAGCTGCCAAAACTAAAGAGATTTTTTTGAGAATAATCTGTGACCCAGCAAGGTTGGCTGTAAGGTTTGTTTGTTTTTCTCTCTCCCACTGGTTCCTACTATTCTCTTACTCCCACATCCTATCCAACTCTTGTTTTCAAATGCATTCTTCAGCCTTCTCCTTCCCTACCTACTGCATCCTGTGTTCTGCTTTCTGACTTCCTTCTCTTTTCTTATAGCTTTTCTTTCCAGTTCCTGTTCATTCTGGTCCCCAAGGAACGAGGAGTGAAACATTAACAGTTGCTGGAGGACCAAGTTAATATGGCTGTTGTTATGAGTTTAGAGTTCAGGTTAGGGCTCTGGAGGACATGCTTTGTGCAGATATTGTGCCCTGGAGCTCTTTGTACCTCTTCATTTCTGGGGCAGCAGACAGGAATGTATATCTGAGCTTTACCCACTACCATCTACAGTCCAGCATTTAAGATAAAAATGCGAATAAAATGAAATTTTTGCTAAGATATGGATGTTCCAGTTACTGGGAGTTGGTTAACAGGTGGTAAATTGCTTTGCTAGTATCACTTCACTGTGTGTCCCAGCTGCAAAGTTGTTGAAAAGCTTCAGACATGGGATAGGGTAGTCAAAACAAGTGAATTTGAATCATCAGATGTGTGTCTATAGGGCATATGGGAGTTGCAGGTAATTTGAAAGTGGTTTGAAAAACATGTCCTTTCACAGTAAATTCAGTGTGCATACCTGTGTCTTCTTTTCTAAGTCATTTTGCTGCTTTTGCAGTAAATCTCTTACGTTAGTAGGGGATATATCCCTGTGTTATCTGCCTTTCAGATTTGCCAGTTGAGGATCACCATCTTCATAAATCTGTGTGTACACTATGTGCAGGTGCTTCCCATGTAGATGTTAATGTAGCCTGAATATAAATCACAGATATAAAACATTTAGTTATAATTTTTACATTGAAATGTGTCATGGGTAAGGCTGGAAAATTTGAGTCTCTGTTATCTTTCTGAGGATACACCTAATTTGTCTATCATGAGCTTTTTTATATTGTCTGAAAATACAGCTTTACAGACTATATAAAGAAGAGCATTTTCCAGATAAGGTTAGCTGAAGCCAAAAGTTTGGTTAGTATGACCCTTGCAGTCCACAAAATCTGCTTTTGTAAATGGAAATGTGCCTGGAAGAACAAACCTTTTAACATAATAGTCACTGTGCCAGCAAATTTATCTTCCTGCTAATTTCTTATGCCTGTGATGCCCAGATGGTTATCAGCTGTGTGCTAGTCCAGTCTTCTGTCCTGCTGGTTTATTTATAACCAGGATTGATCCATTTATGTATGGCTGCATATAGCAATTAGTTTTCATTTTTTATCTTACTTTACACATTTTTGTGTATGCAAGACATAAAGAGAAATCTACCTGGTAAAACATGTTTAGTATAAGTAGATTGGTGAGTAGATACACCTGTCCTTTTTGGATATTATATACTTGTACTAACATCATCCTAACAGGGAAATAAAGTAATTAAAACCTGATGTTTTTGTTATGTATACATGTATAAAATTTCACTGCTTTTCAGATTTCTAGATGATTTTATATGGGTTTGAGTTAACTTTTATAATTTAAAATATTTGGTTTGGAAATGTAACTATAGGAGGTAGTTATTTCTTGTAAGACTACCTAGGTCATTAATGAAAAAAAAAAAAGGTGATTTTAAAATGGAGAAATACACCAACATACATATATATATATATATTAGTTTAATGCATCTCTTCTAACTTGTTTCAGGTTGAAGAAACTTCTTGAGCAGGAGAAGATCTACCAAGCCCGGAAGGAGAAGGAACATACAAAGAGACTTAATAAACTAAGAGAAGAACTAGTCAAGCTCAAATCATTTGCACTCATGCTGGTGGATGAAAGACAAATGCATATTGAACAACTTGATCAACAAAGCCAGAAAATACAGGACTTAAATCAAAAACTAAAGGAAGAAGAAGAAAAGCTTAAAATTATTAGTGCTAAAACAAAAGAAGATGGACAAAAACTGATGAAGTTAGAGGCAGAACTTGAATGCAAAACATCATCATTTTCTCAAGAACATGAGGAGATGACTGCTAAACTGGCAAACCAAGAGTCACATAATAGACAGCTCAGGCTTAAGCTAGTGGGGTTGACTCGCAGAATAGAGGAGCTAGAAGAAACTAACAAAAATCTTCAAAAAGCTGAGGAGGAACTTCAAGAACTAAGAGATAAAATAGCAAAAGGGGAATGTGGGAACTCTAGCTTAATGGCAGAAGTAGAAAACCTCCGCAAGCGTGTGCTTGAAATGGAGGGGAAAGATGAAGAGATCACAAAAACTGAATCCCAGTGTAAGGAGCTGAAAAATAAACTACAAGAGGAAGAACACCATAGCAAAGAGTTGAAACTTGAAGTGGAAAAATTGCAGAAAAGAATGTCAGAACTAGAGAAGCTGGAAGAGGCTTTCAGTAAAAGTAAGTCTGAATGCACCCAGGTGCACTTAAACTTGGAGAAAGAAAAGAATTTGACTAAGGATTTGATAAATGAGTTGGAAGTGGTGAAGACTCGAGTGAAAGACCTTGAGGCATCAGAAAGCAAGTTGGAAAAGGCTGAGATAAGTTTAAAAGATGACCTTACAAAGCTGAAGTCATTTACTGTGATGTTGGTTGATGAACGAAAAAATATGATGGAAAAAATAAAACAGGAAGAAAAAAAGGTTGAGGGTCTAAACAGGAATTTTAAAGTTGAACAAGGGAAAGTTATGGATGTAACAGAGAAACTGATAGAAGAAAGTAAGAAATTTTTGAAACTGAAATCCGAAATGGAGGAAAAAGTGTCTAGTTTGACAAAGGAAAGGGATGAGTTAATTGGCAAACTGAGAAGTGAAGAAGATAAATCCTCTGAACTAAGCTGTAGAGTTGACCTGTTAAAGAAAAGAATTGATGGTATAGAGGAAGTAGAAAGAGAAATTTCAAGAGGTCGAGCCAGGAAAGGACCAGAGCATTGTTGTCATGAGGACAACAAGATCAAAGAACTTACTGTTGAAATTGAAAGATTGAAAAAACGTCTTAAACAATTGGAAGTGGTTGAAGGAGATTTGATGAAGACAGAAGATGAATATGATCAGCTAGAGCAGAAATTTAGGACTGAGCAGGATAAAGCTAACTTTCTTTCTCAACAGCTGGAGGAGATGAAGCTCCAGATTGCCAAAACCAAAGCAATAGAAAAAGGTGAAGCAGTGAGCCAGGAGGCAGAGTTGAGGCACAGGTTTCGTCTGGAAGAGGCCAAAAGCAGAGATTTGAAAGCAGAAGTTCAAGCTCTTAAGGAAAAAATCCATGAGCTAATGAACAAAGAAGACCAGCTTTCTCAGCTCCAGGTTGATTATTCAGTTCTGCAGCAAAGGTTTATGGAAGAAGAAAATAAAAACAAGAGCATGGGGCAGGAAGTTCTGAACCTAACAAGAGAGCTGGAGCTTTCTAAGCGTTACAGCCGTGCTCTGAGGCCCAGCATAAATGGACGAAGAATGGTTGATATTCCTGTGATGTCCACTGGTGTGCAAACAGATGCTGTAAGCAGCGAAGCAGCAGAAGAAGAAACTCCAGCAGTGTTTATAAGGAAATCCTTCCAGGAGGAGAATCACATCATGAGCAATCTGCGACAGGTAGGTCTGAAAAAACCCATGGAGCGTTCTTCAGTGCTTGAGAGATATCCTCCAGCAGCAAATGAACTTGCAATGAGGAAATCTTGGATACCATGGATGAGAAAGAGGGAAACTGGGGCTCCAACAACTCCTGATAAAGGAGTCCGAACCCACAGTAGTCCAGCCCATCCTGGAGAGGTTGTCCTTTCACCAAAGCAGGGTCAACCTCTTCATATTCGAGTGACACCAGACCACGAAAACAGCACAGCTACTTTGGAGATAACCAGTCCGACCTCGGAGGAATTTTTTTCAAGTACCACTGTCATTCCTACTCTGGGAAATCAGAAGCCACGAATAACCATCATTCCCTCTCCAAATGTTATGCCCCAAAAGGGGAAAGGCAGTGAAAGTCCCATGGGCCCAGATCGTTCTATGTCTCCAGTCACTATAACAACATTCTCCAGGGAAAAGTCCCCAGAAGGAGGGAGAGCACCCTTCGCTGACAGACCTGCATCGCCCATTCAGATTATGACAGTATCAACATCCGCAGCACCGGCAGAAATCTCTGTCTCTCCGCAGTCACAAGATATGACCATGGGAAGGGCTGTCTTCAAAGTGACACCAGAAAAACAAACCGTCCCGACTCCAATCCGCAAGTACAATGCCAATGCCAACATTATTACAACAGAAGACAACAAAATCCACATCCACTTAGGTTCACAGTTTAAACGCTCTCCTAGTGCTGCACCTGATGGTGCAAGTCCTGTGATAACAGTCAGACCAGTGAACATAGCAGCAGAGAAAGAAGTTGTGACGGGGACGGTCCTTCGGTCACCCCGGAACAACCTGTCCTCACGACCTGCAGCAAGCAAAGTGACAAGTACTATCACTATAACACCTGTTACAACGTCTTCCACACGAGGAACACAATCAGTGGTAAGCAGCATAGTCTTATGATGTAGTCTTCATGGTGAGGAGAAGGGAAACCATAGTTTGGGTTTGAGACACCAGAGAGAATGGGTGGGGCGGGGAGAAACTCTTGACTTCCCTGCACCTGTTTCAGATATGAGCTTAATGATAAAATTAGAATTTGCCTGATTCAGGTATTTTTGTGAGTGTTGGATGCTAGTATACTTTTGGCATTATCTCCCAAAGGATTAACTTTCAAAGGAAGTCCCTGCAAAATTCCTTTAAAGTTATTTTCATAATGGCAGTCCTGTAAAATTGCAAGTGAGAGAAAGAGAGGGACAAAGAATGATGGAGATGACAGAGCAGGGAACTGTGTTTTTATTTTTGGTGAGTACAATTTCTGACTTCTGAAAATACTCGTAAAGATTTCTGGCCCAAGTGGCGGGTCTGCAGAGTCTGATCGCGCTGGCTGGTATTTCTTTGGTAATTAAATAATTTGCAATTTGCAATTTGCATTAATTTGCAATTAATGTCTGCTATAATACTGAACACCAAAGGAATAAATAAGCAGACATGGTATCGCTGCTTACAGCTCCAAGACTCTTTCAGCCAGTGAATTGTAAAGCTCTTTCTGTTGCTCTGAAATTCGCAGCTTCGGTAAGTGCTGTATTACAATAGTATTTCCTCTAATGTATTTTTTGCTGCCTTCTCTCTGTGCCTCTGTGGTGGTTCACTGTTCTTTTTGCGCTTAAATCAGCTTCTGACCTCTGTCTTTAAACATTGGACAGTATTTACTGACAGCCCTAGGAGGACATGGTTTTGCACTGCTCTAGTTTGAAATACCCTGGGAAAGAAAAATTTAACCAAAATATAAAACCAGCGGTACTGTATTAGTTCGAAAGCTTACTTAGCTAGACAGAGTCTGTAGCAAATGCTTAAGGGAAGGTTATTTTAAGTGGGTAAACACGCAGTAATGTTTTCCTCAGCATCTGTTCCCAGTTTTTGGCAATAGATGGATATTTCTTTCTGAACCAGGGCCTGTAGCCACATCTTTGTGTTTAATAGACCGTGGCAGAGTTTTCTTCTATTTATTCTTCTAATTGCTTTTTGAACTCATTTATCCTGTTGTTTCCAACAACATCAGGGGGCAGTGAATTCGGCTGTGGGCTCTGGGAAAAATGCTCTTTTGTTTGATACCTTTTAAGCAATACCTTCATTGGTTACAGCCTCTTTCTTGTATCTTGACAAATACTGAATAGTCATCCCCTGTTCATTTGTCTGTGCCTCTCAGGAGTCTGCAGACCCCTACAACATGCATCTTCAGGCATCTCTTTCCAAGCTGAAATGCCAAAGTGTATTTAAAATACACTTTCGGAGAGAGACTGCCATTCCCATTTAAGCTGCCTGACTTAAGAAAACTTGCATTCATCATATGGATCTATTTGGGATTGCATGTGTGCTCTCTCTCCCCTTGCATATATAATATATTGTAGATACTTTACTGTACAGGGTTTTCCTACATATTAGAGGCAACTGTTAATTTTTTTTTAAGTCTTGAATTACTTCATTTACAAACTCCTTTGTCTCTGAGAGGCTTGGAAAACTTTTTTTTAAGAGTTCCTCATTCTTTTTTACTAGATGTCTGTCTCTACTGTGATGATGCACTGAACCGTGGCAGACAAAACTTTTTTGGTTTGTTTTCATGTGGCTAAAAAGTGGCTTTTTTCTTTACTTCATCCTCCCTGATTTGGAATGTAAGGAAAATAGTTCAACCATAAGATTTACTTTATCTTATGCTTTCCTTTGTTTTTTAAGATCCCTAGTCAGATGAACAGGGAGCTTCTGACAAGCTCAAATGTGTCTTTTCCTCACTAACTCCCTGGAAAAAAAAAAAAAACCAACAGAAGTTGTATATTCACCATCTGTTTTGCAAATGACTACTTTACAAACACATTTCAATATGCCTAGTCAGAAAAAACAAGTTGTGATCATTTACTCAGTAACCCTAGAAGAAACCATCATTGATACAATTTTAGGATTTAAGTTCATAAAATCAAGGAAGACAAACTGATAGACAGCTGCTTTTTTAGCTCACTGGTTTTATTTTTCTTAACTCTCCTCAGACAAGGTGCTTTGTACAATGTACTAATGCAGTGCCAAGCTACAAAGGGGAAAGTAACTCTGAAATTCCTAGCCCTCATCTGTTGCTATAACAAATTTGCAGTTATGTTTTCATATTTGAAAACATTTAGCTCTTCTTCCAATTTGAATTTATAGAGTTATTTTCAGTACTGCAAGTGAAGTTAATTTTAAGGTGCACACGTGGTACTTCTAAAGATCCAACCTGAGTTGTGATATCTCCCTGCATATGTGAGTCCAGAATCAGAGGCTGTGGTTTCATGATGGACCATCATGATTTTGAATTCCCATGAATTCCATACATTAAGGGGTGTTATGGTTGTATCCATTTACACTGACATACACTCTAGGGTAGCTAAAGATTTATATTCCCCCGATGCAGGTCCTCGTCTGAGTCTGCAACAGTTTTGATTTAGATAAAATGAGACCCTGATCCAAAAAGTGACACAGGCACCAGAAGCAGAACTTGGGAAAATTTTGAGCACTTAACCAAAAAGATGAACCAAAAAAGGCACCAGTCAGTGACTGTGTCTCCACTGGCACCTGAACTCACTGGACCCAAATGTTTTGGAGGCACTTCATGTTCTGCCTGCTGCACAAGCTCAGGGCTGACCAGCTGAGCAGCAGGCCTCGTCACACCAACGTTGCCACCCAGCGTGGTCCAGTCCCACAAGGGGTCTCCAAGGCAGGAGCTGATGTGATGGAGACTGTTTGATCAGTTGGACTGAATTAGCATTTAACAGAATCATTGCCACCTTGATTTTAAAAAAAAGAACAAGCCTCTAAGATGGTAACTGTCTTTTATATGATAGCCTATGGATTTGGGTAGTTACCACAGAAGTGGAAAAAAAATTTTTTTAAAGGTCCTCCTTAACTTGATTGGAGTCAAACCCACTCCCAGGAAAATACTTGGACTGCCATAGCAGACCTAGCAGATAATTTTTTATTACAGATGGACCACAATACAATCAAAAATTCTAGACTATGAGACCAGAGGATACACAGACCAAAATGAGCCTGAAGGTGTATCTTGGTTGTTAGTCTTGCCTTAGCCCAAGTCCATGTTCCCAGCACAGTTCATACAGTTTACATTAAAAACCCTACAGGATAAAAACAAATGTTCTTTGGGAAAAAACCAGCTGTGGTGCCTATATCCTGGTTTTTTTTATTTAGACTTTGCATTTGGCTCTGAGATTGCTGGTGAATTTGGATTTTCTTTGGCTACCAGGATGGGTGTGAGTCCTATAATCACTTCATCCCTGTGCTCCCATCTCCTGCAAAACTGGCATCCAGCACCGGCTGTTTATGCTGCTGGGATACACGGTGAATCCGGTGACATGCAAGTCCGCAGGGAGCAGAGGGAATCCCAGCTGCAGCAGGGCCAGCGTAGTGGCACAGCACCAACCATGCTGAGCGTCCTGTGACTGAAGCAGGAAGGCACAGCTGAAAGGCTGTAGGGTGCCAGAGCTAGCTGGGCACACTATAAGGCGACTTTCATTTGGGCAACATTTAGTTTGAGATCGGCATCTCAATTCAGCTCTGTCTAGGTGTCCCATATATGCTCTAAGCTTCTATTAGAGTTACTAGAGATCCAGGGGTCAGCTCGCTTGCCTGTGTAGAGATGTGTGGTGCTATCTGCATGCCCTGAGGCAGCTGAAACACATGCATGAGGCTGGGAGGTATAACACAGACCTGCACCTTTCTGCAGGGGAAGCTGATGGGATACCTCAGATGGCACAAGATACCTCCATGCAGGCAACTGGGTCAGTCCATAGTCATCAGTCCCCTTGTCAGCTCTGAGCCCTGAATGCTGTCTGCGGAGACCTGGGGGGTGATTCAGCTGAGATGCTGCTGGCTTCAGTGTGAGCTGACTTGCCCACTGGGCTCCCCCAACTATATTGACTAGATCTCAAATCCCACCCTTGCAGGATTCAGTTGCCGAAACATACTCCTGTAGTGTCATTTTAAGTGCTGTCAAGTAGCCTACCTAGCTTCCAGCTGCTTTATCAGAGGCTGCAGGTCTCCTTGGGTCCTCTGTCTTATCTACCAGCCCTGTGCAGATAGCTTGAGTAGCTCAGGGCATCTCAAATTGCGGTACATACCTGTGTCAGCCACTGAACTGAACCATTTCTGTCCAGGGCAAGCTGATCCCTGATCTGATTGGGAACAAGTGCTGGAAAAGCACCTTTGTTATGAAAATATTCCAAAAGTAAATGTGTGCATGAAAGCACTCTTTTTCTGTGTCAGTAAAAATGCACTAAGCAGGATCAGTTGTAAACCACTAAAACATGCTAAATGTTCTGTACATTCAGGTTGCTTTTCTTCCTTTAATGGGACTGTCCAACCTTACTGCAACCTTGGTGTCTGCAGGGAGAGCCGATTATCGACCTAACCAGCTTAGCAGCTGCTTGTATTTATCTCAGTCTCAGGAATGTATTTGCTAACCTGGCTCTGCCCCCCTGTGCTGTTCCAGCACCTCGCACTGCCCACTCGGAGCCAGCCAGCATCGCTCTGTGTCCCTCAGGGCCGTGTCTCAGCTGCTCTGTGTGGCTGCCGGAGAGTTGGTTTCTGGTTGGAGCTGCATTCCTCTATCAACCAGAAGACAGCAGCCTACAGACAAACAGGGCTGGAGGGAATTGCTTAGAGCTTGGTTCTTGGAAGAAAGGACCAAGAGACAGATGGTCATGTGGGTTCTTCACTACAGACACTACAGACATGTACCCGAGTGTCCTCGGCTTGCTTACCCCATCACTCGCCAAAGGGGACTGCTTGCTGAAGAGCCACCTTTGTACCTTTTCACTTGGCAAACACAAAATGCTTTTGCAGCTGCATGTGAAGCAGGCATTAGCTTCCATATGATCAACATGTTAGTATGCCGTGAGGAAGGCAACTAAGACATTTAAAGCAAGTTAGAGTTCTTTTCAAAGCACTTTTGAGTGATTTAGGCTTGAAATGAGTAACTTGAAAGCACCCAAATCCTTAGTTAATAATTTACATGTGAATAAAGCTGAAGAAATGCCTGAGATTCCAGCTACTTCATTTGATTGCCTCGTGTTTACACACTGTGGAGCTCTTTGAGGGAGTACAAGATGTTTGTCATTTGGGTTCCCTGGGATGTTGACATATTTTCCAAGGCTGATGGAATGCATTTGCATGTTTTGCCCTACAGAATTGTATGGGCCTAACTTGTTTTGACATCTACATGTGAGTTCCATATTAGCCTTTAGACTGCTATTGTAAATGTTGCTTTTAGTTATTGAAAATGGCTTCCTTCCTGCCAGGCAGACAGCATTCAAGTTTTCCAATTGTGATTTTTTTTTTTTTTGGTACATATGGGGTTTTCAACTGTTCTTAGAAGATTAAGGAATGCTTTTCCTTTGAATACTCAGACAGAGGGCTCTGATGCTACTGGCTGGAAATCTTTCGAGAGAGAAAAATGCTCCTTTGTGGAGCATTTTTAAGAGCATTTTTAAGTAAATGTGGAAATACATGTTGCAGTCAACGCGATCCCATAATCCAATCTATTTCAGCAGTCTAGTTTTATTTTGCTTACATGTTCTAAGTTGAGAATTTAGTCATTTAGCAGATGGGTCTGGCTAAGATTCCAGGATCTTATGAAAAGTGTTCTCCTTTGCGAGATCAAAGGCTTTATCCATTATCTGAACAGAAAAAAGTCACATATGAAACTCAGCTGAGACACTGAAGTTGTCACCATTAACATTTATGTCTGCATTGCACACTGCAGCAGATAAAACACATTTTCCTTTCAGAATTGTCATGGTGATAAGTATTCTCTTTAGGTCGTGGTCCACAAGGGGTAGCTTCCAGTTTTGGCCTTGCAGAGTATGTGCAACATGATCTGACCAATGGACATAGTAAATACCAGTTGTCCCTTTTGAATTTCTTTGCCCTATCCAAGTGTTCCTTGTGGATTTACACAGTGGAATTCAGTTGTCTAAATGTAGGTACTGATTGCCATTTTCAAAGCTATAGGATAGCTGGCCTGGCCTCCAGCTGGTGCTCCAGAAGGGCTCAGATGCCTGGTAGGAGCTGTGCTGAGTCTGCCAGCCCTGTGCTTGGGTCCTCAACCACTTAGGCCATTTTTATTGTTTTTTATGCTGAAGTCCTCAAACTGGAGGATAAGTGTGTTTGGTAGGCTATTGTCCAGGGCAGAAGACTGGCAGAGATGGTAGAATGACCATGTTCACACTGTCTGGAGGTATCCCGGAAATCTGGGCTGCCTGCTTCACCCTCACCAGAGTTCATCCAGCTGTGGCTAGGGCTCAGAGGAGGAGAGCCCTCTCCCACATCCCTCCTCCAGAGTTCATCCAGTTGTGGCTAGGGATCGGAGGGGGAGAGCCCTCTCCCATATCCCTCCTCCCACAGCCACAGGAAAAGACAATCCAAATCTTTGCTCTGTCTCTCTCTCTCAGCCCCTTGTACTTCCCAGTGCAGAAATAAGTGGCCCCAGCCATGGCCCCAGCATACGTGTGAAAGCAGAGTTCAATTTTATTTATGCTGCTGAGAAATCTTGCCCCAGCTCTAAAAATGTGGCACTTACTCTGGCTTCAGCATTAACCTCACATAGCTATACTGTCTTGAGGACCTGTGCTAGTCTCTGTGCAAGATGCTAGTATGGTACCTCTCTGACAGCTAAGCCAGCATTTCAGTAGTCTTCAAGGCCATCCTGCACTGTGTTGTGCTGTGGAATCGGTGTTTTGCAGGGATTCCCATCCCTATGACATCTTAATCTAAAACACTGGACCTCAGCTCTGGGAAACTCGTTTGATCCCAACTGTACCTTTGGCCCTACTCAAGCAGTATGTGCTACAGCCAGGTTCCAAATGTCAACATTAATTTGCCAATAGACATGATTTGGGAAATTGCTGCTTGAAGGGTAAATGAAAAACAATGAAAAGTAGAAGATGAGCATATATGAGAAGAAAAGTCCTCCATTCGTGTAATTTCTCTCTGTCTCTCTCTTTTGCAGACAGGACAGGATGGGTCATCCCCGAGACCTGCACCCACCCGCATTCCTGTGTCAAAAGGTATGAAAGCAGGAAAGCCAGTAGTGGCAGCCCCAGGAGCAGGAAATCTGACAAAATTCGAGCCTCGTGCCGAGACTCAGTCTATGAAAATAGAACTGAAGAAATCTTCAGCCAGCAGCTCTGCCTCCTTGGGCGGGGGTCAGGGCTGATGGTGGTGGCTCAGGGGGTATGTTTTGCAGGTTTTACTGCTACCATGGAAGTCAGCCCCCCTGTTTGTGTAGTTGTTCATGTTTGTCTGTACTAATGGAGTCCTGCAGCTGTCACTTATAACAAACTAATAAGTGTGTGCACTGACTACTTAAGTAACAACATCCTTTTGTTTTATTACTGAAGTTTTAAAAGGAAAAAAAAGCTATCAAGAAGGCAGTTGCACACCAGGAGGATTTTCAGCCTAGGAAGTGAGAATGGGTCAACTGCACTAGGTTATTAATCTAGTCAGGAATTCTTAATGATAGACTTGATCACTTTTTAATAGATCAAAGGGAGTTTGGGCACTTTTACTAAATTGTCTTCCACCTTAATGGATCACTTTTCACCTTTGCTACTGCATGGGGCACTTTCCTTCCTGCCTGTGATCACATTATTGAGATGCCACGTTATCTAGGGAAGCCACGCCAGGAGGCAGCGCACTTGAGGTCCTGTTTCAATGAAAGCTGGTACCTCAGATGTAGGAGGAAGGGGAAGAGAGAAAGGATGTGCACTGTGTGACCAGCTGTTTCTCTAGGAGTCTCCCATCGAAATCAGCACTTCTCAGTGGTGAGCTGCTTTTTCAAGGAGATTACAAATTTCAAGGGGGTGGGGAAGTTGCACAATGTTTGGCAGCAGCGGTGTGTGCTTGCAACCCAGAAAGCCAACTGTATGCTGGGCTGCATCAAAAGAAATGTGACCAACAGGTCGAGGGAGGTGATTCTCCCCCTCTACTCTGCTCCTGTGAGACCCCACCTGGAGTACTGTGTCCAGTTCTGGAGTCTCCAACATAAGAAGGACACAGAGCTGTTGGAGTAAGTCCAGAGAAGGGCCGTTGAAGATGATCTGGGGGCTGAAGCACCTCTACTGTGAAGAGAGGCTGAGAGAGTTGGGGTTGTTCAGCCTGGAGAAGAGAAGGCTCTGGGAGACCTCATAGCAGCCTTCCAGTACCTGAAGGGGCCTACAGGAAAGCTGGAGAGGAACTTTTTACAAGGGCATGGAGTGATAGGATGAGGCGGAATGGTTTCAAACTAAAAGAGGATTGATTTAGATTGGATATCAGGAAAAAATTTTTCTTCCAGGAAGAAAAAAAAAAAAAAGAAAAATCCAGGAAGAAACACTTCCATGTTCAAGGCCAGGGTGGATGGAGCTTTGAGCAACTTGGTCTAGTGGGAGGTGTCCCTTCCCATGGCAGGGGCGTTGGAAGTAGATGATCTTTAAGGTTCCTTACAACCCAAACCATTCTATGATTCTTCCAGAGGAGGTTGACACTTGTAGACAGTACTTAGAACCAGATCCCTGACTCAGACACATTGGGATACTGCCAGCTCAGGAGTCAGATGAAGGCAAGGGAGCCAAAAGGTGTTTGATCTTTAGAAAAAGCTTGAGAAACATTGATCTGGCTAAAATCAATATAGTCCATTTGTGTCTGCTCCAAAGACCACTAAAGGCTATGAAGCAAGTCACTCCATTGACTTCACTAGGATTTCAGTTTTCCTAATTGGATGAACTTGTGCTATATTTAAACCTTAGTTGCATCCTTATGTCTTAGAGGGGAAGTCGGCACAGACGGTGGCAGAAACTGCTATCGAAAGGCACAGCTCAGGTACAGGCAATGAAAAAGATAGGGTTTGGTATGGAAGTTACTCTCAATTCTCAGTTGTTTTAAATATATTTTTTCTTAATTACAGACCACCTCACAATACCATGCAATTCATCATTTTTCCTTCCCTCTTTTTTATTTCCTCATTTATATGTTTGCATTTTTAAGCATGTTTTAAGGAATTGTTCCAGCATGGAAATGGTGTGGATGCCAATGATTGTTATGTTTATTTAATAACAGTAAAGTTATTAAAAGGCATTTCCATTAAGTGCTCGGTTTCCACAGAAGAAAGTCAAACAAAAAGAACTGAGCAGACTGATAAATAACGATTTTTAAAGCTTGTGTAATACCTCAACCACCTCAGCAAGCTGTAAAGGACCCAGTGGTTCAGAATAGAAGGCAAGGCAAGGAAGACCACCAATAAATAATAAACACAATTCACAGAAAAGAAAATGCACCAGTGGGTGAAATATTAAATGTCTTTCTGTATGGGAGAAGAGATTTGATGGAAGAATCTGCCACAGAAGGTAAACAAAATCATACTCAGTCCAAGAAATGTTCACTCTTCAGTCTGTATTTTGCATTGCTCTCCAAGATCCAGATATGGTCATTATCCCAGTGTAAAGCTGGCATTTTATTACTCACATGAAGGATGTTTTGTCTGTGGTGTAAAAGATGTTGCCGCATCAGAAAAGAAGTAGGTTCCAATTTTTACATGTGTAGCACCTGCAATACATGTTAATTTTAATGGTTTTTTACCTATGCCATCTGAAAATCAGATTTGTATTAGTAGTATTTTTCACAACACTCAATTCCCAGTATGTCGGGTAAAACTTGGAAACTGGAATTAGCAAGCAATGTGAGTTACTGTGCCAGAAATACATCCGATCTTCTCAACTGTTATCACTTAAAAGCCTCAATTTGTCAATAAATTGTTGCTGAGATCTTACTGTTCTTACTGTAGCATAGACTTTTTAGCAGATGTTTGAAGAAGACACAAATTATTGAGAGCGTTTTGTTGGATATTCACTCTAAGTACTGGCACTGAAGCAAGTCTTCAGGTCAAAAGAGTCATTTACATAATATTGCAAACATGACCCCCCAGCTAATGTGGCTTGATGCAGTGATGAACTACAGCTTCCCTAAGCCTTCCTTTTCAAATCCTTGTTTCAAAGAAACTTCGTTCCTTAGTTAACTGTTGCTATACCCAAGGCAACATTCTGTGTGTCCCTGTGGTTGAAAAATTTGTTTTGCTTGAGATCTAAGAAACTAATTCACCTGAAGAAACAAGCTAGCCTTACAGTACCTGAAATCCAGGACACACAAATTGGCACGACTGAAACAGAACTGCAGGCACGAGCTGGGAATTACTCTTGTACAAGAGTTAGTACAATTTCATGAGACAGGCTTGAGAAATTCCAGACAGGTCAGACTGAGGATCCTGTTATTCTTCCCAGGGGCAGCACAACAAAAGGGAATTTTTGCTCCATAACAGAAGCCTAAAGAGTTGAAATCAGGCAACTGGTTTAATTGTTTGCTAAAAATAGGTATTTAGTTGTACTCATAATTTTTAACATCTGTTTTAATTGACCTGAGATTCTTGTTTCTCGAAGGTAGAAGAAGGGTAAGATGAAGAAAAAGAGAGCTTATAATTCAGAAGTCTTAAAATTTGAAGTGGAACTGTCTTTATTATATTGGAATTTCCTCTGAATCAGAAGACAGTTATGTTTAGGGACTATAGTAAGATTCTCCAGTCAGTAGGTCAGTTCCAGAAGGTAATTTAGACAACCAAGTCTCAAGGCAGTCTAAGGCCCGGAGATATTCTGAAGTTCTTCCTGAAGTTTTTCCATTACCCTTGTCTAGTCAGTGTTTCAGTTGTGACTTAACTAGCACTGCAGCCTCTGAAACTAGTTGAGATCCATAATTGAGGTATTCTTGTATTTCCTCTAAGGGCTTTAAGTCAAGTCACAGTTTCATGGTCACTTAAAGTCAGGATGTAAGCCCACACTGGACTCAAAAACTGTAGTCCTGTCTGTCACCTCCAGCCAAGAAAGTACTCACTTCCACGTTTGTCACTTGAGCTGGCACAAGTGTTTGCACTTAACTGGGGAACTCATCTGAACTAAAAGGAAGCCAGCAAAGAGCATAAAAGTTAGCTTTAACATAGCTTAGTTCCAGGCTCTTGGGCCACAAAAAGAAAGAAGGCAGGTGTAGGAAACCAGTGGCTGTTTTAAAGTGACTGTGGAATCATGAATGCCTCCTACTAGATTAAATACCACAAATGTAGGGATAGCGTTGCTTATTTTATAAAGCTTTTGATTGAAATCTTTCTTCAAAGATAGGAGATGGGTCCTCCCTTTCACCAATATCTGAGGAGACTCAAACCCACATCAACTCCAGCCAGGGTCACCAGTGGCACTGACAGACTACTGAGGGGGAAGAAGGTGTCATACTCATTCCCTTCTGTAAAGGCTGTGCTGTTCTGCATGGAGGGCTTCAGTATTCACTGAGCAGAAACAAGAGAGTGGTTGAGTGATCAGGATATTGAACTAGAAGGAGGGAGCCCCCCTGGATTCTGGTCACTGTTCCAAAGGCTACCTTTGAGCCTGGCTTTTTGTGAAAAGAAGGCTTATAAGATGAAGTGTCTGTATTCATCCATCCCTCAATCTGTCCTTCATTGATGAATAACATTGAACACATCAACCAATTTCAGCCAAATCTGACAAAGCAATAGGAGACTCCAGAATAAGAAGTTCTTCCAGTTTAATGAAAAGGGCGACAGAGAAGAGGAGCAAGACCTTAGCAGTGCCCCACTGCGTGGAAGAATGTAGCATGAGCTCACCTTCATACAACATCAAAGAATGAACACAAGAGAGTGATGTCAGAAATGCCACAAGGACAAGCTTTGTTCAGACTTCAGATTTTATTAGGCACCAAAGAATCAAACTCTGATAACACCAATCCATAGGAAAATATTAGGGCCTTTATTTACAGGGCTTCTTTTGTATTCTACATTATTTGATTACAATGTAGAAAGCAAGCCTTTGTCTGCCCAGATGGTCATCTAGAATGATTCATCCTCATGCTTTCTCTCTCTTACCTTTTTCTCTCTATTGATTTTTTTTTTTCATGAAGTGGAATAGTTTCAGTAGCAAAATGCACTGACCTCAGAGTAATGATAGTTACAGTGCTTCATCAGGAACTGAGCTGGCTGAGAACCAATCTTTGTGTTTTGGTAAGATTCAGTGTCCGCTGGAAAGATGTCCTGTTCTGCCTGACTGCATGGCCATATAAGCAGTTGTGATAACTCAAGCCCAGCGGTGGGAACATATGGTTTTGGACAGCAGTAAGAGAGGGGGAAGAGGAGAGAAAATGCCAACCCATTCATGAGCAGCACACATGGACCGAAAAGGTGCACCCTCAGTTCTCCAGACTATCTCTGTGATTTTAAATGTAGTTCCTAATAAGTTTTCCACTGTGTTCCTAGGTTAGATCCCATCACGTGTATTACTGTTACACATGAGTATTTATTGCTAATGTAGCCATTAGCAGAGCAGTACATTTGAGTGTGACTGAAAATGAGGGAGTACAGGACCTCAACCCTAATGTCTGGGGAATTTCTCTCAGATTGGTAAACATGCTAAGTAAATAATAGAAGAAAAACAGGTTTTGATTTATTTTGCCCACCTTTTTTTCCTTTTGTGACATCCATTAGTGTGATTTTTCAAAAAACAAGTAACATTTTGTGACTCTTCTGAATAGGCATAGAGTATGCATGTTACCATGTTTAAACCTAAAACCACTTACAGCACATAGTAATTAGCATCATGTGAGTGATCTCTAAAGTCACAATAATATGTTGATGCTAAGTCATATGTTACTGCCTCAAATATGCTACACATGTTCAATATTTACATGAATATTCAGTAATTCTGATCAGATGTGGAAGAGCGTGTCTTTAAAGAGGGTAAGCTACTGTCCTGCTTGGTTTCAGATGCTTGGCATAAGCTGCAACAGTCAGGACAATTTTCAGACCAATTAAATGTTCCCATCACACACCAGTGACCGATTTCATTGGGTCACTTTGAAACCTGTAGTTTGCTGGCAGGAATTTCTGTGAGCTCATCTTTCAAACTTGTTGTCATTTAGGGGAATGTGTTTCTCCCCTACATTAGTGTGAGTTATCCTCTTCCCTTAATTTTGCCTGAGCTCTCACAGGCAAAACTATATGCAACATTTCTCATTATAGAGTTCGCCTCACTTTGAATCTTACTCCCTACACACTACACCTGACTTTTTGGAAGATGCAATCAGGGTTAACTACTGTCAGATGCAGAGCTGTCAGCTCTGAGAGTCAGGTCTGAATCACTCAGGTATGAATGGTTCTTCACTTTAAAAACTCTTTTCAGGATTTTAAAAATAGAAATACTGATGTATGATTCTCTTCTGTGACTTGGATGTGCATTGTCTGTGGTACATACACTTTTGTATTATCTGGTGTTATTTGTTTGTATATATTGTAAGAAAAAATTAAACTTCATGTGTTAAAATGTCAGTTGATGTGCTTCATTATATGAACTGGTATTTTTCACAGGCCAACTGTTGATGTGTTTCATGGAGAAGTTCTTATTACATCAGTGCGACTGAAAGCAGAATTAGCAGTTTACATTAACTTTGTTTCCTTTCCTTTTTCCTGTATTTATTTAAAATAAATTGTTTTGTTTAAGGGAATTCATAACTCCTTGAAATATTCACATCTATAACCCTATAAAAATGTACGTAATCATATCCTACAGCTATAATCATATTCCTACAGAGGGTGGCCCAATGGAACTCTGACAAGATCTGCCCTAGTATAATTTTAGCTTAATAACTGCTTAGACACCTCTTTTAGTAACTAGAGTGTGCGTGGATATAATTGTGTGTGTATAATATATATATTTATATATGTATTCAAGCATTTCAAATACAAACAAATGATAGACAAACTAAGAGCATATATATATGTGCGTGAGAAATGAATGAATAAATGAGTATTAGAAGTGGAAATTATTTGATTATTATTTCTCCTACTCTTTTCTGTATAATGGCTATATTTGGTCTGTAGGAGAAAGACTGATTCAGAAACCTACTGTAGTTTTGTTGTTCCATTCAGTGACCGAGCCTTTACAAGGAGCATGATACTTTTCTGTTACCCATTTATTTTTTAGAATTTTGTTTCTAAACTCCATATTAATATATAATATGCATAGTGAATATTAAAAGAAAAAATATTTCATATAGACTTTGTGTGACTCCCATTGAAGTTAATGGGAGAGTTCACCTGAGGTTACAGTCTGTTATTAACTAAATGCAGCTTTTTACATCGCATTCTGCAAGAGCTTGAAGTTAGAGAACAGCACTGGTTGTAAGGTAAAATCTTACTTAAGTTTGTAGTTCTTTCACAGTCATTGCTCAAATTTGGTAGAACTAGTATACATATCTTGTTGAAAATCATTTGTTATTGATAAATTATATGGGGAAATTCTATTCAGTGAATTCTATTATTTCATTTGCCTTAACTTACGTTCTTGGGTGTTGCCTTAGCCCTGCTTTTCTATTGCACCGTGTATGAAAGGCATCACCAGAATCTGCCATCTAGTGGCAAAGTTCTGGCATTAAGAGGTCATGGAAAACATTTTGATTTTGTTTCCTCTTACAATGTAATTTAATTAGACATCTTGAAAATACTAGTTAGGAAGCAGACAAAGGCAGAAGTCGATAAAAACAGAATAAATACATGATTAGTGTAATTTCTTGAGTTGTATAAATTTTGAAAAATCTTCAGACTATTGAAGGAATCTTTAGAAAGAAAAAAATTTCAGTTAAGAAAATTAGTATTTCTGAAAATGTATTATTGTATATTTCTAGTTAGCATTGATACAGTTATGTTATTTGAAATGCAGAAGGTATGTCTTTTCAGAGAAAAACATCACTTATAGCTAAATTCTTATATTAAAAAAGTTGCCTGTAAGAGCCGTGTATATAGCTAGGAGAACAGAAGATTAGTATTTCAGCAGAGCCCAGAGATTAATCAGGATCAGGGATCTCCTACGTTACACACAGTGCAAAGTTAAACCCAGCCTTTCAAAGACAACGCCAACATTTACTTTTGCATGCTGTGGCTGAAATTTATCCTTATTAAAGTCAGTAGCAAAATTCAAGAAGACTTGCTGAACAAAACCTGCATAGGTTTCTTAGCCAAATTTCAATTAAAAATGAGAATTGACCTTGTACCTCTTCCTCATCCCCATTTCAGAATTGCCAGATGGTTTACGATGGATTTTCTCAGACAGGATGCAAGAGACCAAACTCCAAGCTCTACCCAATTTGGGTGTGGGAATGGAACCTTGGTGTTCCTGTGGTTTAATCCATTCAACTATATTATTTTTTTTGCCTATTGGCAACCAAGTGATGGTCTTGACATTGAAGTGGAAACCAAGGGCTCCTGAGTTGTAGCCTGGTCCTAATTTAGTTTCCCTTTGTAGCATTAGCCAGGACAGTTTTTACCAATCAGTGATGCCTGCAAGACATTTCCAGAAGAAAAATGCTTTGCATTGCCATTGTAATTGTTCTTCTTTAAAGTAACTTGTAATTGATTTGCAGTTTCATAAAACCAAATGTTTTGCTATCTTTTCTTTTAGAGAGTGTCATCATTCACCAGTTACGCATGAACTCTAGATGAGTTACCACCCCCACTATATGCTCTCTGTGTGCACTACCCACCTTGCCAGTTGGACGGATCACTGTAGAAGCTCTCTACCATCAACACCAGGGTCACTTGTGCTACTGATTATTTGTGGAAGTATTTATTGCTTCCATTAGATTTTATATATTTTTTCTTGGCAGAGCTTTAAGAAGGAAGGGCCTTGCTGATATTTTGAAAGTACATAGTCAGAGAGAGAGAAGCAGTCTTTCTGCCAGATGGATTTAACTTTTATTTGCAAAGCCTAAGGCACGTGCTTGATTTTGTTTGATGTTTGCATATAATTTATTTTTATAATACACTTTGTAAAGTAACTGTCCCAAAGTTGCAATTCCTGTTGTCCATGGCACATTTATTTGTAGAATATGCTGTCAAATTCGCAATTTGCTATTTTTGTAATAGAGAATATGTAAAGAAAGAAAAATTTAACTTCAGCAATGTTTCATGTTTCAATGGAAAACATTCAGTACATTTTTTGACACCATGAGATTCTGTGAGACTAAATACTCTCAAGACTGCTGTATGGAACTTGTACTACTGCAGAATATTTCTTGCACTGTGTGATGGTTTGGCATAAAATTAAGTATTAAAGCCCAATGCCTTGAAATACAACCAGATTTACTTATTTTAAACAGTGTAAGCCAGTTTTTAAAGCTGTGATGTTTTTCTATATATGTTTTTACTTCTGCCTGTACCAAAAGAGTTGATTTTCTTTACACTGTAACTAATAAACTTTCACAACTATGCAAATGTAATCAAGTGTTTGAATTTTAACTCTACTTTCATAAGGTTGGCAGTACTCATATATGTATTTCTTTATAGAGACAGAATTTATGGCTTTGGAAGTTCCTTTTTCTGACTGGTATCACAGTGATGTAGACAGTAAAACTGATTCAGATGTTAAAATCCGGAGCGGGATCTACCACCAAGCCCTTAATGACTTACCGGTTTCTGACCTTGTGCTTTCACTGCATTGGTAGGAGTGTTTGACTGGTACAGTCAGAATATTTAGTCCTAGACCTGTAGGACAGTATAAATGAGATGCTGTGCACTCTGCCATAGGATGAAGGGCACATTTTACACTGGTGGCTGTAGCTTTTCAAATAGCATCCAGAGAGTTCTGTGGCAGCTATACTT
This sequence comes from Aegotheles bennettii, assembly GCA_013398125.1. NCBI lineage: Eukaryota > Metazoa > Chordata > Aves > Caprimulgiformes > Aegothelidae > Aegotheles > Aegotheles bennettii. The sequence goes on along the minus strand of VZRW01003913.1, from coordinate 6,198 downwards.
AAAATGATTTTTTAATTAATTACATATAAAGCTGGGTACAACCCAGGCAGGGGCTTTGTTTCTTAACATTTAATAGTGAATTATTTTTAATTTAAGTCATTGGTCCATATTTAAAATTCTGCAGATTTTTTAATTGCAGAAGCTACTGGGAGAAACTACTTTTTGGAAGGGAAAATGGTGTTGCTTGCAGGAGATACACTGTCCGATGCCAGAGCGAGTGTGTTAACTCAGCATCCCACTGAGATGAGTACGCCTGTTCATCTTTGAAGCTGTAATAACATTCTGCTATGTAGTCAATTTGATCTTCATGGGAGCCATGGGAGTGACTTTTCCTTCTAGATACGGGTTCTGCAGCAAATGCTGATATTGTAGAGAGGTAGAATATTCTGCGACCTGTGTAAACTTTCTTGGAGTGGTTCTGCAGTGTAAAGAGTTTGCTAATACAGCTATACTTAGTAATCAAAATAAATTCTGCTTATCAATGCAAAAGAGTAATTTTGTTGATATAGCTTATACTTCAACTGTTACGCTAAGTTTTTTTTTTCTCATAGCAGACAGTGTATACCAACAACATATCTGTGTCTGTAGATTGTATTTTAGAGTTGAGAATTCCAGCTTTCAAACAGTAATACAGCTGAGGTGAACATTGTTTAGTATGTGCCACATTTCAGTTTACTGCGCAGTAGAATGAACATTGTAATGATCAAGGTCTATTTTCAAAGCAAAACTTGGCAACCAGAACCTGTCCATGCTAGGAACTACATTGAGCTCATCTGGAATGAAGTTGCCTGCTATTTGAAAGTGACAGTGAGATGCCTGAAATAAACTTCAGCTTTTAAATATGAGTAAAATGTAAATAAAATCTTATTCTGAAGTTGAGTCTAGATTTAAAAGCTCCCCATCAAAGTAGAAAATATTTCTCCTTGTGTATATTTTAATCTAAAGACGATTCAGTATGAGTGTATGTATAAGTTGTCTCCTTTTGGTTTATGATTCCTAAACAAATATATAAGCATTTATGGTTTTGCAAATACATTAAGTTTTTAAGCTTTACAAAATAAAAGTTTGTTTAAAGCATAAATACAGTCATGGTGTATTTGAAATCATTTAGATATTAAAATATGCTTGATGAACTTTAGGAGACACTTAACACTTGTCGTAAAAGATCTGTGGCAATACACACTATTTCATTGCTGATAAGGGTTTATGCAGGTAGAATAATGATTTCTGATCTGACACCTAGCAAGCAGCTGAAGTATTTCATAGAAATGCCTGGAGTATGAAACTCACATGTGCAAAGGGTGCAAAGATATTTCATCTTCAATGTGTTTGTATGTTCCTGGTCAATTTTTAAAATTACCTAATTTGGACTTGAATCTAAAACAAATAAAGAAAGTGCATGAGCCACAAAATTAGCCAATATTTGGGGGACACTCAGGAAGAAATCTGTCAATATAGACTAAAATGTGATTAATTTCTATAAGTATTGTCATTTTAAAGGAAGTAATCAGGAAGTGCTTTCAGACGAAGACAATGTAGAGACTACTTTGGGCTGCGGGTATCAGAAGCTTTTAATCAATTGAAAACCAGTGAAAAATTATTTTTCTTTTAATGATCTCTTACTGTAAAGCAGATCGAAAGATCTGCATTAGCATAATTATAGGTTGTAAAATATTATGTTTCAATCTATTTAAAAAGTCTCACATACTTGGATTTCTAGAGAAAAACTCTACAACCAGTGAGTTTTCCTTCTGCTTCATTGTGAAATATAGTTGGATCAGAGGAGACAAAACTGCCTGGTTTGTAGAACCACCTCTAATGTAGAAAACAAGATATAAAATGGAGATTACTGCCCTGACTCTTCCACCTCCTACCATGAATCGCTGGGTTTTATCTCTTCTGAACTGCAACATTTAAGTTGAAAACTTCGTATCTAATGCTTTATGTAGATTTGCTCCCTAAAATAATCTATTTGGCAGTTAATGCATTTTATTTGCTTTGCCTGTTCTAAATAGGGGTTTAACCCCTATTAGGGGGTTTAACCCCATAAGGTTTTATTTCTTTAGATTTTATTTGAAAAAGTATTATTTCCATCTTTCCTAGAAATAAGTGGGCAATGCGATGGGGTAAGTGCCAGAAGATCATTTTGGGGGCTTAATGGAATACAATTAAAAAGTAAAAGCCAGTTGGCAGTCTTTTAGATTAACTGGAATACATTCATTTTTGCACAATTTTAAGGCTCATTTTATACTCCTGAAATCAGACTTCAGTTTTCAAATTAAAATTTTGTAATTTTAGCATTTATTCTTAGGTAGTCTGATACAGATTTGCTTGTTCCTCACCTTAAAAATGTAACACACTGAGGCCTTGACTATGTAATATGTCTGTGTAGCACTCATTGCTAGGTGAATGCCTAATAAATCAGTTTGCCATTCCACATATTAAAAATGTTAGAAATGTATGTTTCAGTAAGTATTTTTTTTTCTGTACCCATTTGTCTTATAACTGCACACAAACCAATGTGAAGTGCACTGCATTGCACAGCACCTCATTGTTAAATTTTACGAACATTATATTTCTTGGTTGCACTTGCCTGGACATAAAACGAGTTTGCGTTAGCGTAAAACTGTGAAGTAATATCCAATCAAGACCTCCAACTACCGGTGAAAAAGTAAAACAAAAATATTGAAGATATTCTTTATTTCTCTAAAGAATGAATGTAAGATATAGCCTGTGATTACACCCAGTTATGCTCCTGAGGATGTAATTAGTTTGGCAAAAAGAAGAATCATGCTTCAGTTAACACAGTTGTTACAGTGCAAAGTGTATGTGTAGGCAAGCTTACAGATGAACAAACAGCCTCAGATACAGCTAACTGAAAAGAGAGCTATAACTGGTGAATAATAGCAGATCTGATCTGTATAAAATGTTAAATGGTTTTTATGTTTCACATCATGCGGGATAGCAAGTGGAGATTAGTTCAGACACCTCACTTCAGCTGTTGCTTTCTCAATATTGCAGTACTTATCCCCGCATCAGGACTTGGCCATGACGATGTGTACCATACCACACCTCGTCCAGTTTAAAACCAGACAGCAGCTGATTCCACTGGGTGGGAAGGAGGAAGTTCTCCTGTTCTCTCCTTTTTTTTACATTTTCCAGATTTATCCTGGGCTTTTGTGGCTATGGCTGCATTAGCACGTCATTTGACACAAAATGGAGCAAATCAGCACATAAAAGTTCTGGGGCGGTTCCTATCTCTATCAGTCCTAATTTGAGGTTTTCCTGCACTGGATTTAGTCTGGCCCTGAGGTGAAAAGTTTGCCCTGAAAGTTTGAAACTCTTTGAAGGAGAAACTGCACACCAAGTTGTTTGCTTGACTGAGGGCCTCTTTGCAAGATCCGTTTCATACAAATCAGTCACACAAATCGGTACCACATCGGCATCCCCACACTACTACTGTGGCTACTCCCCAACAGCTGACAGAGCCTGTGCCCAGTTTAACCATTGCAGAACAGATTTCCACACAAATTTCATGTGCCCTTTCATGTCAGTCCTCTCATACCTGGCAGCATGAGGTTCCCAACTTCCTGATGTACTGCCCCTCAGTTATCCTGCTGCCAGAGAAATTTCTTGCCATCTCACAGCACAAGTTTACAAGCAGTCTGGTTCCCTTGGTATCCCAGGTTGTATCTCACTGGATTTTCTGTGAGGCTGCAAGAGTAAAAGTTGCTATAGCTGAAGGTGGTAATTGAAAACGAAAGATAATAAAGAAAAGGGTGATAATAGGGACAAGGGGCTTAGCTAGGGGGAATGACAGCAAAATTAGGGCCCACAAGACAAGTGGAAAGGATAAATTAGGTACGAGATACAGCTTTAGGATTGATTCCACAAAGAATATGATTTATTTTTGAACTCTAAAGTAATTACTTAAGCACTAAAATAATTCCTATATTTTAGATGCTTAAGTGTCAAGATTTCCTATGCTGTCCTGTGAAGAGGTCTTTTGAGCCTCTCCAGAGAGACCACATTTGCACAAGTCACCTGCCCCCCCCAGCGGTCTGTCTCGGTACTTTCGATTCTTCAGACAAGAAAAAGTCATGTGTTTTAGGGAAACTGTTCCCCAGGTAGGTAAAAAGTCTTAGACTGGATTACATGCTCATAAAGTTATTAAATTAAATGGTTTTAATTATTTTTCCTAAAATCAAGTAAATAGAGAAACACTTGCTGAAAGTGGATTTTGGCTACTCTCTATATAGCAAGGGCTACACTGTCTGCACAACACAAACTTTAAACAAATGACAGAAAGGATACTCATTTTGAAAAAGCTGACAGTGTAAAAATAATGGTTGCTCCATTTGAAAACAAACACTTATGGAAGATTCTCATGGCTTTTTTTCTTGTTATTATGCATTCCTGTCACTTTTCATGGTGCTGGTTATACAGGGTGTTTCAAAAAGATGAACCAAGTTTCATTATATTTTCAATTTCAAATTGGGTCCATCCTTTTGAAACACCCTGTAGTTGAAACTACAGTCATTTCCTCAGATTTTCCTTTTGTGTTTGATTTCTTAGCTTGTTCCTGGATCTTCAGCATTTATAGTAGCACTGATTCTAGAAAAGTCCAACTGTGCTACACTGCTTCACCTCTCCTATGAAGACAGGCTGAGAGAATTGGGGTTGTTCAGCCTGGAGAAGAGAAAGCTCTGAGGAGATCTTAGAGCAGCCTTCCAGTACCTGAAGGGGCTACAGGAAAGCTGGAGAGGAACTTTTTACAAGGGCATGGAGTGATTGGATAAGGGGTAAATGTTTCGAACTAAAAGATGGTAAATTTAGATCAGATATTAGGAAGAAATTCTTTCCTGTGAGGGTGGTGAGACACTGGCATGGGTTGCCCAGAGAAGCTGTGGCTGCCCCCTCCCTGGCAGTGTTCAAGGCCAGGTTGGATGGGGCTTGGAGCAACCTGGTCTAGTGGGAGGTGTCCCTGCCTATGGCAGGGGGTTTGGAATTTGATAATCTTTAAGGTCCTTTCTAACCCAAACCATTCTATGACTCTATATGATTCTGTAATGTAAAAGTGCCAATAAAATGAAAAATACAGACTTTCAATGTTGTATTGGCTTGAGCACTGCCTGATAAAGTAGCTATTTTGGGATACAAATACATACTGCTTTCCACAAGGTGACTATTTGTTGAACAGAATTCAGATTAGCTCCTAAGGGAAACAAAAAGTAATAGCTCTGACAGCAACATCCCTACCTGCATGCGCTGCGCTCTGATACACTGACGCACCTCCTGACAACAGGGCAGAAATACAGTGCAAAACTACACCCAAAAGTGATGGTTAGTACAAGTGGCTTCCTTAAGATAAGTTCTTGTAACTTTGCTGAGAGATGACCCGTATTATTACATCTCTACAGCGGCACTGGTGCTGTGCCTATTTATGAGCAGTAAGCCTAAATTAACTTCTCCATTTTTGAGTCAACAGATGTTGCCTGTTTCCAGCAGCCCTCTTCTGATGCATTGGGAAGACAAGGGGTGGGGTTGTAGGCTGAGATGTCTACTAATATTTGTTATCTAGGTTTTACTAACACCTATTAGGTCAGCATAACCTTTCGGAATGTGCAGCTGTGAGGCTTCTGTGGGAAGAAGGGAAGTTTGAAGATAAAGGAGTAAAAATGACAGGCTTATTCTCAAAGATAAAAAGAACGAAGTCGCAATTAAAACAAACCAGTTCAAGAGCCACACAGCTGCCCAAGCCCCCCTAAAGACCTTTGTGAGCACACGTGGACCCTGAGGTCAACCAGCGGACATGGTGAGAAAGACTACAGATCGCCACTAGAGACCCCTGAAAGACCACCAACTCATTTCACAGCTTGTATGCGAAGTGTATTAGCATACATTAGCATACGTATGATCATGGGAAAGGTTATGAATATGTTTATTTCTTGGACATTTTAATGAATATGTATAACCTGAACACTATTTTGAACGGCAGGCACACTCATCTTTGCAAAGCTGTTCACATGTGTGCCCAGCGCTGCAATGAAGAACGCCTGCTGCCTGAACCTACAGCACCAATCCTGGAGTTGCTTGCGCGGCAACAGGGTGGGGCCTCTTCCTGAAGTGTTGAGTGGGGGTGACAATGCTGCAGGCCCAGGGCTTCCAATACCTGAAGGAAAGCTGGAAAGGGACTTT
>VZRW01003911.1:206445-240045 GCA_013398125.1 Aegotheles bennettii | reverse complement strand
TGATGTAGATTATAGGTTGTGCATAGGTAAAATCTGTTCATTTAAAATATTTTATAGATACTAAATATCAAGTCTGCTACAGTTAAATAGTTTGCTGTTATGTTGCACCTTTTTTATAATACAGCATGAGAATGGATCCTTGAAGGCACAGATAAATTTCTTGAATAAGGAACTGGAGATCACGAAAGAGAAACTTCACACTGTAGAACAGGCTTGGGAACAGATGACTAAACTGGGCAAGTATGATAGTTATATCACAACTTTAATAATCAAATGATATATCCTGTGTAAAAGTAATATTTGAAAACGGTTTAAAATTGATGAATCTTAAAACACCAAAAAAAAAAAAAAGAGAAGAGTCAAAATGATTTTGTTTCTTTCTTTAAAAGTCTTAATATTTTTTGTGATTTTGGTAATATTTTTTTTGTTTCATTTTACTTATCTATTTGGCCAAACCAAGTTTGGTATTTTCCTCTGGAAACTGTTCCACATTGACTTTTCTTGGGATACTGGGTGGAGGATTTAAAAGCTGGAACTTGCAAAGCAACATCACCTAATTAATTTTTTTAATAAGATGCAGTATGTTTTCACTTGCTTGTCAGTCAAAGTACTTCACAGGTTCTCAGGAAAATTGTTTTATTTTTCCTGGTTTCATGCTCTGTAACAAAGTATTTCTTCTTTATAGCTGGGGCTTCTTTGTGCACTGTTTGTATTCCCATTATTCAAGAACTCCTCCACATATATTTCTTTTACAGATTTGAAATTAAATTTCCTGTAGATTTACCAGCTGAATTAAGGATAAAAGTGAAAGGATACATCAAAAATAGTTATTAGTCTCAATAACCATGGTTGCAGATATACCCATTTATAATTCATAATGCTATTTCATTCAAAATAGATACTTTTCAAACATGAAATAAGGCAAAAGATAGTTGTAACTCTTTTTTAAAAAGTAATACAGGTGTTACAATAAAGTTTGTTTGACAGAGATAAAGCGATACTCATGGTCCAAATAATTTTTATAGTTGAATCAACTTGTGTATTCCCTAATTTAAATATTTTTTTAATGTAGGGGATGACAATGCCATGGACAAGGCCACAAAAGCAATAACCAACAGTGAGATTTTGTCAATTTCTAAGAAAATTACAATGTTGGAAATGAAGGAACTAAATGAAAGACAGAGAGCAGAACATTCACAACGAATGTATGAACATTTAAGAAATACTGTAAAGCAAATAGAAGAACGTAATTTTGAATTGGAAGAAAAATTTGCTGAGGTAAATATTTTGAGATTTAACAACATAATTTAACAAATCTTAAAAGCATATTTTTGAGCTTTTCAAAAATATTGATATATTTTGTATCACAACTGGCAAATAAACTTATGATGCAAAATATAGCTGCCTTTAAAAGCTATTTGTAAAATTACAACCAAATAATTTGTCAGTAGTTTACTTCAAATATTAGGTAATCTCTGTAAAACACATGATGAGCATCTTGATAGTTCGCTAGTTTTCAGGAGACTGCTAGAAAAATGTCTGTTCTTGACCTGTTATTTCTTGTGTCTAATTTGCATGATCCATTTTCTGCTAATTTTCCCTTAATTACCAATCACTTAAAAAATCTTAGACCTTTGCATCCCTTTTGCAAATGATAGTGTCACGACTGTTATAGACTGGCTATTTCCTCTGTCACGTGCCAAACACTATCTATAATACAGGAACAGAAATGAAGTCATACACCATTGAAGCTGATGATCCTTGGTATTCCTGTCATATCAGTCTTGTTATATTTCCTTGTCCCCACTATTCATATTTTAAATTTGATCCATAAATTCATTATTTAATAGTAGGAGACTTTATCATCATTTCTAGTCTGAATTTATTTATAGGCAGTTGTACGCATTGTACCCATATTGGCCTATAATTTAAACACAAGGGAAGAAGAGTAGTTATGTTGTCAGGAATGTTGATAGACTGTATTCATTCCACCTCCTTGTGCTTTGCTAGACTTTAGCCTAGGTATTTTAGATTGCTGTTATCCCCGATTCTCTGTTGTTTTAGTAGTATTTGTTACACTGTTTTGATTTGAATTAATTTGGCATGTGGAATAACTGAAAACATGTGAAGCTTTTCAGCAGCAGTATTGCCAAAGCCTTTTCTGATGGCCTGACTTCTTTTATTTCATTAGGAAATACCACTGGTGATGCACCCTAGGATGACATTTTCCTTTTTCTCTTTTGCATATATTATTATCTGTCTTGCGATACATTTAGGTGGGCTGGTCTTTCTTCTTACGAGTTGATGAACTAGTGCCTTAATTTTTTCTTATTAGTTCCTCTGTGCATCCTGTTTTTCATTTCTGTAGCTCCAGGACATAAATTTTCTGTTTCATATATTCCTGTTGTCAGTGACTCCTAATCTGGCATCATTGCTTTTTTCAGAGATAAATAAATATACTTATATATATATATATAAAACATGATATTGTGCTAAGGTAATTAATGAAAGTTGTAAGTTATATCTCCTAAACTCACTTCTACTTCAACACGACTGTTAAGTTTTCCAGATAGTACTCCTCAAATATGTGAAATGCACATAGTAAGATACACCACAATTTTTTTGTTTGTTTAGGAAATCAGTTCTTTCATTAAGGAGTGGTATCGGGTTGATCTGCCACAATTGTATTTGCTAAATAAATTCACGGTGTTTCTTTATGTTGCCTAATGCTTTTCAGTTATTTATCTTTTCCTCAAACTCTTTAGTTTTAGTTGAGACACTGGTTACTCAGTATTTAATAATCAACTTGAAAAATCAGGCTGCTTGAAAGAATATCACTTAAGAAAGTTCTTTTTAGAAAGAACAAAAGAACTCACTGTTGTGAGTCTTGGCACTTACAAGCTGTACTTGTGTTACAACTCTTGCTATACAAGACAGTATATAAATATATAAGTAAGGCTGTTCATTTTCTAAAGATTTTACAGTCTTTTTATTTATTTCTTATTTTAGTTTAAGAGCAAGTTATTGCAGTAATGGTTTTGAGAAAATTCACTAATAAAAATTAAGTTTAATTTAGAGTCTTGTTCTGCACTGACCTGTGTGTCTGTTCCAATGTGTATGCAATGCTGCAGACAAAAAGATATTTAAGGAGAGAGTAAAGGAAATTGTTTTTTGAACATAGCTGGACAGTGTTTTATTATGACTGAAAAGGAAAATATGTTTTTTGGCACTGCTTTTTCTTTGCAAGGTTGGGAGCAGTTGTGCACGTAGGATACCATCTTGTTTGTTTCTGGGTTTTTTTGGTTTTTTTTAAGCTCACCAAAATCAACCTTGAGGCACAGAAAGTGGAACAAGAATTACGAGATGAACTGTCAAAGAGTGTAAGTAAGGCAGTAAGTGATGCAGATAGACGACAAATCATGGACCTAGAGAAGCGTGAGATGGAGCTCAAGATAGAAGTATCAAAGTAAGTGTTGAAGTAACAAATTTTGAATGCAGTATGTTCAGAAGCATGCAAAAATTTTGGCTATATAGGCTCTGTAATACACTACTTATGTATTACTAATATAATTTTAAATGCCTATTTTTTTGGCATTTATATATGCCAGATTTTGAATTGAAAATGAAGCATTTAATCACGACTATAAAGAAAGTAATTTGCTTCATTTTGATTTGAACAAGGAATTAAGTACTGGCCTGAGTAGACATGGGTAAGTATGCATTAATACTTACTGCTAGTATTTTTAAACTACTTAATTAAGGTTTTTTATTGTTTCTGTGCCACACCCTCCCTTAAATGTATGAAAATCTTATAAATTGGAAAGCAATTCTTACTTTCAAAGAGTCTTAGATATCTTGAAGATAAAACTGCAGTAGGGGTTTTTTTTGCCATTTACTTAGAAGAGCTTAACTTTGTATGCATAAAGTGAGAAACTGACCTTTAGAGATATGTTATTATGGACATTTGTCTTTGAGTAAATAATGTAATCTTGTTATATTCCTAAAACAGCAAAGTCTGTAGGGCTATTTGCAGTAATTTTTGACACTGAAAATGAGTGATTAGACTTGGGGAAGCAGAGAAAGGAATTGAAGATGAAATTTTTTGAGCATTTACGTCCTGAAGTGGGAGAGAAGTAGAGGACAGAGATGCTTAGTTCAGGTAAAAAAAACATGGTATTGTTTTTGTGGAGTAAGTTACTGCAAGCAAACTTACATATAACTTACAGGAAAATATACTGTGAAAAAGTTGAGAGGCAACACAGAAGTTTTCATAACAAGGGCTCAGAGTAGTAGAGTATGCTGAAAAGAACAAAGTCTTCAAAAGTTTTGATATGAGAAAACATAGTAAGCATATTTTCTTAGCATCTTCTAGGTAGAAAAACTTCATAGGTTATTCAGTGATTTCAAGTGACACAATACTCTGTTTTCCCTGCAAGGTTAAGAGAACTGTCTGATGTAGCAAAAATGCAAGTTGAAGCTCTGGAGGCACGCCAGCAATACAGAGATAAAGAAGTGGAATCTCTTAGAATGCAAATTTTAGACTATCAGGTAAAATTCAACCTTCATTAACACTGCACTTTGGATATTCTTCCCTGAAGTGAGAAGAAATGAAGTAATTTTACAGTGAATTAGGAAACTGCAAAAGCATTTCAGAAGGATTTTAGCAAGCTGTTCCTTGGCCATACTGTTTGAAAAGTTCTACGTTACATTAATTATTCTTTTCTCCATTTTTTTGATTTCTAGCTGTACAGCTGTTATAGACCCTACTATTTAGGTAATATTTACTCCTATATGATTAATAGCTCATGGTCGGTATTTCAATATAATATCAGCAAAGTTTGATTGTTTTTTACAAGACAAGCAATGACTTATAAATCTTGAAGATTTTCAGTAGACTTACTATATTGCTTTGTTCCTAGGTGAAAAAATTTCTTGGGATTTGGTTTCATGTTCTTGAGTGGTTTGAATCCCTAAATACAACACTTTTGTATGCTTTTACATTACCGTATTTTCTAAGTTGATGTATACGTATCTTCCTCATTTCCTGGTATTTTGGAAAGATAGCATTTTTAAGATCAGTATATGAAAAGCTGTACTTCTAAAATGTGGCTGTAGGAACAAATTTCTAGGGGCTAATTAATGTTTTTAGCTAATTCTTGCTCTTATCCATGGAATAAAATACATGCAATATATAAAATAAAAAAAATAATAGCTTGTTTATGCTTATGTATACACTGCATTAAACATAATAAAAATTAAAAATAAATTCGTTCTATATATTTTGTTCTTAGGCACAGTCAGATGAAAAAGCAGTTATTGCAAAACTGCATCAACATATCATAGCCCTTCAAGGTAATGAATCTGTTGCTGTAGGCAAATTGGAGATGCTTAAATTGAAACTACAGAAGATGGAGATCCATAATCTACGTTTAGAGCAGAAACTTGATGATAGAGAGCAAGCCTTATATTTTGCCCGACTGGAAGGAAGAAATAGAGCCAGACATCTACAACAGACAGTTCAGTCTTTACGGAGGCAGTTTAGTGGTGCTCTGCCTTTAGCACAGCAAGAAAAATTCTCCAAAACTATGATTCAGCTACAGAATGACAAACTGAAGATCCTGGAAGAAGCTCAGCATGCCCAGCAGGAGCGTAGAAATGCAGAAAACAGAGCATTAGAGGTGGAGATAAAGCTGAAAAGTTTAGAAGAATTAATAAGCACATTGAAGGATACAAGAGGAGCTCAAAAGGTTTGCTATTTTACAGCCTTGAATAAATGTGTTCATCTGATCTGCATTTAAGTTACATTTCAGTTCGGCCTATTTTGTAAAGGTCTGTTGTAATGTAAAACTCAATGATTTCAAAATACACTTTGTTCAAATATGACAGCTGTCATTTTTTATTTTCCTATTTTAAAAAAGTAATACATCGTTAGTTATTTGCCCTGTAAAAGTCGGTGCAGTCAAATTTACTAATTTTCTTTTGTGCCAAATTAAGTGGTATAGGAAGTAGAGCCTAACTATGAATTCAGTTATGCTGAATTAAATTATGAATTGAATTAAATTATGAATTAAATTAAATTAAACACAAAGTAGCACTCTGAAGTTCTGTTCCATGAGCTGCATTGAAATCTTCACTATAAATCCATACATTTTTTAATAAATCCAGAGGCAATAATTTAGTCAGCATGGTCAGAAATTTTATTATACTCATGTAATTCTATTTAATCATATTTTGCTATTGTAAACAATGGTGCCTTAAAATTGAATAAGGCTTTCTCACTTCTCTTCCAGATCACTGTATTATATAACATGGTTATATCTGTCATGACTAAAGATGTCTGCAAATAAGCAATGGTTGTAATGCTCATGGAATGTTTTAGTTTTAAGCCAGTTTTCAAATATTTTTCTGAAGCATTTTGACATAAATATGTCTGTTATTCTTAGTACCTGTGCATTTTTTAATACATACAGTTTTTGATGGTTCTGAAAATCTTTCACTGTTTTAGAAAAGTCAACCAAACTTCTTGCATGCTTTTTTTGGTTCAGTCTGGACAGATGCTTAATTAGGTCATTTGAAAATTATTTGCAATACACTTCAGTCAGTGTAGGGGAAACCTGTTGCTTCTCCAATTCTCTGCTGCACTTTTCAGTCATTCCTCTTGCAGTTTCATACTCTTGCCATGCCTCCTCACTCAAGAGAAGTGAAGAAGCTTAAAAAGGCAGAACTCAGTTCTTCCTGTTGATTGGATATACAGCCTTAAAGACAAAGAGTATGTATCTAGTTGGTCTCTGGACTTGATAAACATAATACTGTGTATCATCCATTATTAGGTAATTGAATGGCATATGAAAATGGAGGAACTCCATCTGCAGGAACTTAAACTCAATCGAGAGTTAGTCAAGCAAAAGGAAGAGGTGAAATATTTGCAAAATATAATTTCTGAATATGAATGTACAATCAATAATCTGGAAGAAGAAATTGTACAGCAGAACAAGGTAAGTATTTCGTCATGATATTAGAACAGACTATTCCTTATTTCACTAAGTGATTTTAAAAAGGAAGATTCTTCCTAGTGAGTTTTAACATAGATATTTGTATCTTGGTTCCATAATTCTTTTTATTATCACATTTGAGTATTTTACATTTTGCTATCTCTCTTTTTCTGTCCAAGTTAGTTAAAAAATTCCCATTGCCTTCAATAAATAAAATACCTTTATGAAACATTTGTTACAGTTTCATGAAGAAAGGCAAATGGCTTGGGACCAGAGGGAAGTAGAACTGCAGCGCCAATTAGACCTGCATGATCATCAACAAAATGAAGTACTTAGTACAGCTTTAAAGGTACATGCACTGAATTAACTAAAAATAAACTGATAAGGACATTTTTCGTAAATGTCAGATTACATTAATAGGAATTTTTCTTTGCAGTTAGAAGAGGCTACAGGATCAGTTCCAGACCCTAGTTTGCCACTCCCACAACAACTTGAATTGGCTTTGAGAAAGATCCGGGAGCATATTCAAACAATCCTGGAAACTAGAGCAACCTGCAAATCACTGGAGGAGGTAATTAAATGCATAGATTACCATCTAAGGGGACAAAATTTGTATTTCTATGCTTTTTACATTTTTTATATAATACATACCCTTTTATAAATGTCACTTAAATGTATCCAATCCCTTAGAAGTATTTAACACATGTAAATGAAATAATCACACCACAATTAAAATGAAATATTTTTTCCATTGGAATAAATTATTGGGGAAAATATTTGAGTATTTTAGAACATTCATTTAGTAAGGGTAAGATCTTGCTGTACAAAATTCAGTTGACTATAATTAGTTAAATTTAGCAAGTGTTACATTACAATTAACAAGCAGTACAGCAAAATCCTTTTATCTTAGGTTACTAAATTGAAATTCTGTTACAGAAGATACTTTGTGGTTCCTAAGAAATTTGAAATCCACTATCTTCTTAATTTGGTAGCACAAAATGGGTTGCATTAAGTGTCACATGCCAAGCAAATAATACATAAAGACACAGTAGTGATATACTGAGACTTTTTTCATGTAATAGTAATCCCATACGGCCAGAACTGAGTGCAAAAGGTTTTGTGTTTATGAGTCCATTTAGACAAATCTTTCTGGTACATTTTTTCAAAAGTAAGATCTTTTTGCAGTGTTTGAATTCTGGAAATGCAACAATTACCTTTCATTGTAGAAACTAAAAGAAAAGGAAACTGCTCTGTGGAAAACTGAACAAAAAGTTTTGTCAAGAGACAAAGTTATAAATGAACTAAGACTTCGATTACCTGCAACATCAGAAAGAGAAAAAATAATGGCCGAATTAGGCAAGCAAGAGGATGATCCAGAGTACCATCATGCTATAAAAATTGCTCATCAAACCATTGCAAATATGCAAGCAAGATTAAATCAAAAGGAGGAAGTGCTAAAAAAATACCAACATTTGCTTGCTAAAGCAAGAGAGGTAGTTAAATTTTTGCATAAAATTTCTTCCATTTTTAAGTTGTTTTAGTTGATTCTTTGTTTATCTCATTGCTAGTAAAATCTTAAGTTTATACCTCAGAGGTAACAGAACAGAGACAATTAGTAACTTTTTATGTAGAAAGTTCATGGAGAATTTTTTAACTTCTCAAAATAGGAGGCTTGCTCAGTCAAGAAAGTATATATGTGATATCTGTCCAGGAATTAAGTTAGTGTGACAGGAAGAAAATTAAAATTTTGCTGTGAGAAGTGGACTCAGTATATTGTAAACTTTTATGGGATTTTCCAGTACTTGCAACAGTGATGTCTGGACTGCATCTTGTAGTGAATTTGGAAGGTACAAGAAAGACATGCATTTATGGAAAATACGCTTCTTAAAGCATATTTGAAATGAAAGCATATTTTAAAGGATAGTGTATCTAAGCATACTTTTTATTATTTAAGCATGCTTTATTCTTTATACCCTTGAAGTATATTTTAAAGCTTAAACCTTGTGTCTAAGAGGTATGTCAAGACTAAACCTTCATCAGTTTTAGTGTGTATCACGAGCACATCTGCAAGGCAGACTTCCTGTCATCTTCGCTTAGTGTACTTTGGCTAATGTGTAGCTATTTCTTCTTGGAGAAATCAATTTTTTTTGTTTGGAACTGAACTAGAAGATGCAGTCTGAAAATGAACCTAGTGTGCTGTGTCTGCTAGCAGACATTCAATCAACAGTATCACCAAAATAAATAAACCTAAAAAGTACATAGTATGGATATCACTACCCATATTGATAGTCATAGCTGGTGAGGACCGACACCAACTGTTTTGCTCTCCAGCTCCTATCCTGTTGCACCTTACTATAGCTCAAAATAGCAATAGTAGATTTTTTCCAATAGTGTTAAAAAGGAAAAAAAAAATCATTGATTATAGCAAGAAGAAAAGAATTTTTAAAACTGGCAGAATTAGTGGAAAACTGGGGGAGCAATACTGAGCAATGAGTGAGCAATCAACATGAAGGTACTGTAGTTTCATGACTTTCTGGAATAGTGTGCGTCAGTAGAGTTGTATTTTTATTTTTAACTAACAGGAACAAGAGGAAATAGCAAAGAAGCATGAGGAAGACCTTAGAGTTCTACACCAGAAATTAAATTTGCATACTGACAATTCATTTAATAAATTCAAACAGACTGCTTTGGTGAGTTGTGTGTATTTGTGGGATTAGTGAAATTTTTCCCAGATTTTTAAAATTGTTGCTCAAAAGAACAGTTTTGCAGTCAAAAGTAAGTAATAAATGATGGAAAAATAAATGGATGGTTGATACAGAATTATTGGATTATTCTTGAGAGAATTTGCAAGAGAAGGATTAGAAGTCAAGTATAAAAACCAAAAGTTTCTACCTCAGCATATATGAGCATTTTTCATATCATCCTAGTTTTTGGAGACTTCTAGGAGAGAGAGGTATATTTTGTTTTCTGTTGTTTTCACTCAGTATGTGGTAATGTTAAACTAACCCATTTCAATACAAATTTTCTCTTGAGACTTTATGATAAGGTGAAGCCTGTATTTAACTGGTTATCTGTGGATCATTAGATGCACAAAGCTCTTTTCAAACCAGTGTGACAGCTTTCTCTGGAGTAAAAGTCACACCTCAATAAATAAACATGTTAGATATTAATGTTTGGATTGAGTTTAAAATGCATCACTGATGCTTATCTTTGATTTATAGCTTAAAATGTTTATCACGTGCACTTGTTCTGTTTTACAGGAGTTAATGAAAAAGACTTCTTTATCACTTTCCAACAACAACTGTTTTCTCCGCTTAGCTGAAATGGAGCAAACTGTAGCAGAACAGGACAATTCTCTTGCTTCACTTGTTGCAAAATTAAAGAAAACATCATCTGATTTGGAGAAACAAAAACAAATTACTTTAATGAAAATCAAAGAGTTTGACACTATCAGAGCCCAGTAAGTTTTTAGACTGTTAACCTAAGTCATGATTGAATTGGATCAAGTCAATCATTTACTACTGCTACAGCACTGGTCTATCAGATGAAACATGTTGTTGCTGAATTTAAGATTTGCCTTTGAAAACTAACTCAAAAGAGTTACTGTGGTTGGTAATTGTAAATTATTTCATTGGGGCTGATATTGAAAAACTGGCTTGGAAAAATGCCTTTCAGTTGTTAGCTTTGTGCCATTCAGTGAAAAAGTACTCAAGGAGTCTTGGTATGAGAGTTGTCTTTAAGCTACTTTCTGGTACTTTCTGGTTTGTGTTTTGCTTTGGTTTGTTTTTTCCTCCTGATACGTCCATTTGGGCTTGCTGCCTTACAAGTTTAAACTCATGAAAATTTAATCTCTGTTTAAAAGGAGAAAACTGTGATGCTTTCTTTAACTGTTAGGGCCAGGAATTAGAGTGAAGAATAATCTAATTTTGCCAATCTTGAGTTATTTCATTATTAAATGGAGGTCTTTCTTGTTGAGTCAGTCTTCTTTTTCACTGTTTTCAAATCTATGTGTCATTTGCATTAACAATAATAAAATATACAACATCATGGCCTCCGTTACTTATTTATAATTTGCTAACTTGCTTATTGCAGTGTACCCTTTTAATGCTTATTTTCTATTAGGCTTCAGGAAAAGCACACAGTTGATGTCGAACAACTAAAAGATGAAGCAAATGAATTGAGGAACATGTTATCTCAGATGGAGAAAGAATTAACAAATGTAAAAGCTGAACTAGAGGTCCAAAAAGAAGCAAATAATAGAGCACCCTCAGCAACACTGAAAAACCTGGTGGAACAGCTGAAGAGCCAGTTAGCCATAAAAGAGAAGCAGCAGAAAGTTAGTCAACAAAAATTAATCCCTATGTCACATAAATATTTAATGTTGTTTAATGTTTAAGAATTCTGTATATAGTACAGCAGGAGGTAGAATATAATTGCATAATATAACATAATAAAATATAATTTGCCTTTTCTTCTTTTGTAATGTTCCTATTAGCAGCTTCTTCACTTTAAAAGAACTTGAATTTATTATTTGCAGGCTTTGAGTAAAGCGCTTCTGGAACTCCGAGCAGAAATGACTGCTAACGCTGAACAGCAGATTATTTCAGCTGCATCACAGAAAGAGGCATATATGAATGTCCAGGAAATTGTTGACAGACAAACAAAGGGACTTATGGTGAGTACTAGGTAATATCATTGTATTGCATTGTTGTATTGCCGATAATCCCGATTTTGGAGGTTTGAAGTTTTGTTTGTTTGTTTGTTTTCTTCTAGACACAGATAGAGGAATTAAATAATCAAATTACAAAACTTACAGATAACCTTAAAATAAGTAAAACCAGGGAAAATTCTTTGTCTGGTGAAAGGGATGAGTTGAACCAAGAACTTCAGAGGAAACAAAAAGCATTTGCTAAAATGTTGAAAGAAAAAAATGAAATGGAAAAAGAAAATGAAGAACTGAAGAAACGGATTAGGAGACTAAGCAGTAGCATTCAGGTAGAAGTGATTTTTAAAAACATGTTCGATCTTGGTCAAGTTGCTGCATAGATGTACTGGTTATGGGTGGAAAGATTAAGTACATTTGGCAGGCATTGAGACTTGATTTAAAAATTTGTTTGCTCATCAGCTGGGGTACATGTGAGCTACTAGCTTTTGCTGTTGGAAGCATGCCTCAAAGGAAAGGAAGAGACTGAAAAATACTTGCTCCTTGAAATATGTTTGAAAGAGTCTGAGGAGTTGAATTACCACTTTCAAAGCTTCTTTGAAAAATGGAATTTTGTGATCATCCTGCCTGTCCTTATTTTTCCTTCTGGAATAAAAGTAAAGGATTTACAGTAGAATTGTCTAATTTATTTTTTTTTAATTCAGCTAATCACTGCTGATTATTCAGTTTAGGATGCAAAGTTATATTGCAATGCTTTAATAATTTAAAGATTAGTTTTAAAAGGTCATTTAAGTTGTAAACTAATTCTACCAATTGGAATTAAAGTCCTTATTTTTTGAGTGGACAAAAATAGTGGCAGTGGTCATTAAAATTCAAGTTTGTAAAAGTTTGTAATTTTTCAGAGCAAAGCTGATGAACAAAATCTGACAGATGCATTTCAGAAAAAAATTAAAAAGTTGGAAAGTGAACTTGAGAAGAAGTGTGAAGAAACAGAAAAAAAATGTGCAAGAGAAGTCAAGGTATGTGGTATTTAGGTCACGGCTTTGAAAGACATCATCAGCCTAGGTCTAGGCAGTTCAGCTCTACCTGTTGCCTCTAAAAAAACCAACCAAAGAGACTTGATCAAAAGGGAAGCAGTTTCATGACTAACTTCTTCATGTTTCCCATGTTCTTTCTTACTGCTCTTGTTGCTAACCACTGATATATTAATGTTTTCCTGCCCTTGTTTTGGAATTAAAGATCCATACAAATCTTACAAAATTAAGATAGAGTTTTGTCTAGAGATATTTTTCTCAAACTTGGCATTTTTTTTCCTTTTTCAAGATTTTGCTTTCTGTCTTCCCCTTCATAGCAGTTACTGAAGACAGAATGAAGAAAGTACAGGGGGTAACTGGAGAAAGGAAAAGTCCAATTTAAAAAACTTTTTCCTTACAGGAATATTGACTGTGATTTTTCAGTAGCCATTTGTGATCACATAGGTACAGGTTTTAACTGATGAATAATTTATAGTTACTGAATTTTAAGTAGAGATTCCATTTCTCATAGGAAAAAATAAACTAGGGGTATGTAAACTGGTGAACTGCAGAAGACTGATCTGCTGTAAATTGGCACAGAAAAACACTTTTCTTTAATCTGTATTCTTTATTAACATGTAATTCAAAGTAAAAGGATACATTGCATTAACACCTCTAATTTCATAAAATATGTCACTCTTTTTTGTAAAATTAATATTAAAAGCTAAGGAGAAATTTGGTAGTAGCATTAAACTGCATCAGCTTTATATACCAGTCACTACAGCATACTTAAGGTAGCTAGCCAGGCCTGCTATTTACCTTATGGTAAATAAGGTAAATATTATATGCCTGCTATGGCTTCATGTTTTAAATTTATATAATTCTTCATTTTCTAACATGTTTGTTAATTTTGCATTAAGAAAGGAATTGAAAAATAATTACATAATTTTTTATGTGCTTCACAGACCTCCAAGGAGGAAATAATTAGATGGGAAGAAGGTAAAAAATGGCAAATCAGAATGGAAGGATTGCGGAACAAACTAAGGGAAAAGGAAAAAGAAGCAGATGCTTTAGCCAAACAGTTGAATATATTGAAGGAAATTTATACCAAGTGAGTTGGTTGTAGTAGATTCAGCTACAAAATGATGGCATAAGAGAAATCTAAATACGTTTGCCATGTAATAATTATAAACTTATTACATTTATGGCTGATATCTAGAATTTGACACTAGTGTTGAGATTTAAAGGATTAGTTAGTTTTCAAGCAGTAAGCTACTCCTCTAGTATCCTTCCTTTCCCTTGTAGATGCCAACAGCCTTTCTTAGAAGAAACTGTCTCTGAATAAAAGTAATTTAAGTCCTTTACTATGCTTCTTGTATATAGCATTCTGTTGTTCCCATGAAACAAGTAACAGGCTGTTTCTCATCACTGTGTTATTTCATCAGATTGCTAGGACTGGATACTGGGCTACTGATACATGTAGTACTACTGCAGTACTGGCCATTCTAGGATTATGAGATAGAAGCCTTTTAAAAAAAACCCACATGCACAAACCCTCTGCAAATGTTATGTTTACTTCAGGACAGTAATGGCAGGGTTTTACTGATAAAAGATGCAGAAGGGAAAGGTAACTCTGATGGTGATGGTAGCTGTTGTTAGATTGTGGTTTGAAGCTGCTTCAAAACGGCATTTATTCTTAGCAAGTCTTGCATGAATTTCACATAAAGCACAGGCAAGACCAGCAAGTGGTTTATGACATGCATGATATTGACTAAATGTTCATTGTTATTTCCAGATTTTTTGGGTTTTGTGGGTTTTGGTTTTTTTGTAAAGCTGTACTATCTATATGGTAACTTTATTAAACAGAAAAGGGGGTGTGGTTCAGTGAGTAAATAAATTGCAAATGTGGATTCTTCGAAACAGAAAATACTTTCTCCTAAAGAAAATACTTTTGAATATATTGAAGGAAATTTATACCAAATGAGTTGGTTTTAGTAGATTCAGCTACAAAATGATGGCATAAGAGAAATCTAAATACATTTGCCATGTAATAATTATAAGCCATGTAATAATTATAATAATAAAAAAAGAAAATAAAATTTTAAATGTAAATTTCCTGGATGTTGCAGGACTGAAAAAGAGAAAATTGCTCTACAGAAGAAACTGAAAACTACTGGTGTCACTGTTGACCATGTTGTTGGAGTAAGAGCCTCAGAGACTGAAAAAGAATTGGAAGAACTAAGAAAACAGAATCTAGATTTAGAAAATGAAGTTGCTCACATGAGGTGAGAGATATTTTAAAAGAATCTATAAAAACTAAAAATTCTAAATGAGAAAAAAATATGTGGAAAGAGATAGTCTCTGTTAGAACAATTTCAAAAATCCTCCTTTTGAGTCTGTGAAGAGAAACTTAAAAGCTACTTGGGACCAACTGTGCATGTTCAGAGAACATGCGGCATTGGTTCATTATTCTGAAAAGCTATTGAAAAGATCTGGCTCCTATTGTGTTAAAGTATAGTTACAATTTAGAGTTACTGGAACTGCTAAATTGCAGTTAGGCAGTGGATAGTGTACCTGAGTAATAGAAGCTGTAGGCATCTGAAAAGCGCAGATTCCTTTTGCTGAAGTAAGTACTTTCGATTCATGGGGATTAGCTGATATAGTCTATACGGCTAACACTGATTTAGAATAACTACCCCAGTAATACTAGCATATCCAGTCTAGTAATCCAGAAGTTCATGGGTTTCTTACCGTAAGAGCTTTTTTTTTTTTGCATTAATAACCATTTATTTGTTTTGGGTTGATTCATTTTTTGATGTAGAACACAGCAAGCAATCCCACGAGATTCTGTTGTAGAAGAATTACATTTCAAAAATCAATACCTTCAGGAAAAGCTTCATGCATTGCAGAGACAATATTCGAGAGAGACATATTCTAGACCCTCGGTAAGTTAATAATATAACCGTATTACCTAGAGGAATTACACCTGCTTAACAAAAATATTTGTTATCCATCTGGTATTGTGTGTCATTTAGCTGGTTTTATTTCAAACTATAGTATTCTAGGACAGGATATAAAATACTCAGCTTTTAGTGTTTTTAAAAAACACAATTAAACAAATACAAAAATCCTCAAGCCCCCAAAACTTATAGTTTCTGTGTTCTACAAGTAGAAGCTGAAATATTCAGCATCCTAGGCTATGTAGAGAAATAAGGGATATGTATATTTAAATATGTGAGTCTGCAACCAAGAGACTACATTTATATTCCATATTGATTGAAAATTTGTGATACACAGTTTGGGGAAATACTGAGCTGCATTTCAGTTACATTAGGTGTTTTTGTTGTGTTTTGATTTTTACAAGGTTCATTGTACTGTAAATATTGCATTATTGAGTTATCTTAATCTTTCAAGAAATAGATTTAGCAGTGCATTCTAGGTTCTTTATTTCCTGTTTTGTTTTACTGTCTTCTGCTTTTCTTTCATGCTTGATTCTATCTTCAACTTGAATCAGAGTGCATGTGACCAAACTGAACTGACCAAGTCTGTTCCTATCAGTATCAATAAACAAAAGTATCTGAATTCCATTCAAAAGAAATCTATTTCAAATAGGGATGAAATCAAACATCAGACTAATCATAGCATTACTGATGGCAATGAAATAGATGGAGAAGCAGACATGCAAACACGCATCATGCATAATGAAGGCCATGAGGCTAAGGCGGATGCAAGCACAGAAGTGGCTCCTGAACAGCATCCTGAAGATAGTAAGAAATGCAAGGACACAGATATTGCTAGGGGTGGATTGAAAATCAAAAATATAGCTGAAGCTGATGAAGAGAACTGCAGTGGAAAGGAAGGAAATATAATCCAACCTGAAAATGGAAAACTTAATGAGCAATTTGAAAAAGAAAGGAAGCAATCAATAGTCAAGCAATCAAATGTTGATGAAGAAGAAAGTGTAGAAGAGCCTTATACTGACAGAATGAGCTGCAATCAGCCTGATTCAGGGGAACCTTCTAATCAAGCTAATGACTGTGAAGCAGAAAAAATACATGTGAATAATGAAATGAATCAACATCCTGCAGAGGATAAACATGAAACTTTCCGAAGTGGTACAGAGGGAGTTGAGACAACCCCAGAATTTTGTGAAATGCCTGAGGTTTGATACTGTAGTGGTCCTCTAGCATTTCCTCTGTATCAATGATGTAGAAATAGAATAGTTTGATCTTGATAATGCAGTGGTTTCCTATACATAGTCTGCAGGGATACTGAAGTAGTCACCAAGTGGTTCATAAAGCAAACTTATATGATAGGCATGCATGTCAGCTCACAAGTAAGCTACTGTCAATTCTAAAATTTTGATCCAGAAAGTTTACAAATAATCCCAATGATAGCATGCAGCTAGTTGATGACCTTTGTTCTTTACGAGACTTCTGATGTGTTGTTACATTAATAAAAAATTATTTATTGAAGCAAATACTTTATTGCTATCGTTATTAGTGATGAATTAGTGGATCATATGGTTAATTCCATAATTACATAAGCAAAAGCTGCTAATTGTTATATCATCAAAAGGTTTTACTCTATACTAGTCAGGCATAATAATTTACCATATACTTATGATTGGAATTGACAATATAAGGCATGCAAAACACTCTTTATGTAATAGAAATTACTAGCCTCCATGGATAAAGACTTAAAATTGTAGGAACTAACAAAATTTTTACTGGTTTATACTGATTTGTAAACTTCCCTTAAAGGTTAAGCATGTTTAGAAAATGTAAGAGAAGGAGTTAAAGTCAGAACAGATTAGATCAAAACTGGTGGTAGAACTGTCATCTCTTTTATTTCTGTGAAAAATACTAATTCTCTGTTGCTCTTTATCAGCTACAACTGATACAATGGATAGTGCATTATCACTTAATAATATTTTTTTCCCCTCCGTTTTCTCAAGACATCAGGAATAGGCTTAGATGATCAGTATCGAAGAGAACAAGAGGTTTTAAAGGAAAATTTAAGATTGTCATCTGAAAATGTTGAGCTAAGATTCCAGCTAGAGCAGGCCAATAAAGATTTGCCAAGACTGAAGGTAACATCTTTTTACCTTTAGTTTCCTTTATCCTGACACAGGTTAGGGGATTGCTTAAAAATAAAGATGTATTTTCTGTAGATACTGTAAGTTTTACATGTTTTCATGGAAGATAAAAAAGTTGAATGGCTTCTAGAAATTATGAAAAATGTCACTGCAATGCGGAATTGCTTTCCCTTTAAATTTTTCAAAGTAAACCAACTGTAATTTTGTTACTGTTCACCTCAATTTGAAATCTAAATAAGCTGCTTGTTAACTTTGTTTTTTTAGGACCAAGTAAGTGACTTAAAAGAAATGTGTGAACTTCTCAAAAAAGAGAAAGCAGATGTTGAACGAAAGCTTGGCAGCATTAGAGGGGTGAGTACTTTAACACCATTTTTCATCATAATTAAATGAAATGAAATATGAAAAAAGTACTATTTCATTAAAGCTAAATTATGAATATTAAAATTGAAAATATTAATGTATTTAGTAAGTTACAGAAAAAAAGGCTTCAGTAGTGCCCAGTACGTCTCTTGCCACTAACTTATCAAACTCTCTGTGACCTTTTAAAGGAAGCCGATTTAATAAAAGTTCTTATAAAATAAAAGTTTAATAAAAGTGCCTTCCTAGCTACTTTCAGTATACAAGGAGAATAGGTTCTATTTCTGGGTACCTGGAAGAGATTTTGTATTTCCCACTCTTTTACTTGTACCTTGCATGGACTGCTTGTGTACCTGCCTATCTCCTATGCAGTGGAAGTTTTTGGATAAAGAAATACAGTTTCTAAAATCTGTTCCATGCAAAGACTCCAAGGATGCAGTGAATTCTGAATCTTTCTCCCTTTTTAGACACCAAGATCTGACAGAGGTTTTTCTTTAACTCTGCTGCGTATCAACACAAACCTCCTAATCCCTCCAGTTACTTTAGAGAAAAAAGAATAAGTAATTTTTACTTCCGAAACTTGGTTGCCATATAGGTTTACATAAGGCTCCAGGGAGTAAAACCTTCCCCATTTTCGACTGCATTGTGCTCCTTACCTCTGTAGAAAGAAAAGGAGGTACTTCATGGGCCCAGAACTAGAAACAGCAGTATCTTTAAATTATTATTGCTGAGGAAAACAGTCACTACGACGATGATAAAAAATAAATGCATTTGAACACCATTTAACATCTTTTCTACCTCATAAATGAACATAGTGAAAGAAGAAAAATGGAGAAATTACAAGGTTTTCCCCGCTGTATGTATATATTTATTTATTTATTTATCAGTCAGTCACTCTGCAAGGAGAATATATGCCTTGGGAAAGAGAGATTTACTAATGCTTTAAGATGTAGTTCTTCTGTCACTTTAATCCAGCAGAAGTATGGTTGATAAAAAGTAGCCTTCTTCCCTCAAGCTCCCAGCCATTCTTCCCACACTCTCCCCATCAGACAGTATTACCATTCAAGCAATTCCCTGTTGCATCAGGGAATCACTCTACAAGAAAAGCTAAAATAAAAAGTAGTACTTTGATGTATTTTCCTAATGTTTCAGTTTATTTCAAATAGGACAGCAGATTTTGAAGCTAACTGCACCTTTCTTGGGGTATCAGAAAACGAAGGAGCAGATATGTTGACTTTGGGGGTGACTGTATCATTCCGGGGAGCTAAGTGTGCAAGAAACTTTAGGGTTCAAGTCACACCAAAATATAACATCTTTTTTATAAATGAAAATGGCAATGGGAAAATAAGTGGTAAAGTAATATTTGGAGTATCTCAGAATGTTAAGATGAACTTTTTTTTTTTACTTACTTTTTGTTTCTTCCCTCTCTATAGGCTGGTAGAAGTGGAAAGACAGTCCCAGAATTAGAAAAAACAATTGGTTTGATGAAAAAGGTTGTAGAGAGAGTCCAAAGAGAAAATGAAGATCTGAAAAAAGCTCCAGCTGTGGTTTCTAATGAGAAATTACTTGGTCTTGAACAGGAAAATGAGAGGCTAAAGGTACCGATTTATCTCCAATAACTGTAATTCATATAGCAATTTACATACAAGTTAGTAGGAAAACGGAGCAGCAAGCCTGTTGTAAACATTGATTGGTACAAAAGTGTATTAAAAATACAAAATATGAAATGTGTAGAAAACAAAAGCAGAACTTTGTTTTAGCATAACAATGGATGATTTATGTAACAGTACTCTGTACCTTAAGGATATGATTAAATGTGATGAAACGTTATGTTCACTGTGCTTTAAAAATGGAAATCTGAAAATTTCTACTAAGCAATGTATATGTGTTTTAACAAATGGTTTGATATTTAGTCTGAAATAGAAAAAACTAAACTACAACTGGGGGGCCAGCTGAGTACACATTATGAATCTAAAACAAGAGGAATGGAGAAACTTATAACTGAAAATGAGAGGCTGCGTAAAGAACTTAAAAAGGTATGAACATAGTAATGCATCCTTTTATTTCCATTAGTTACTGGTTGTGGCAAGTTATTATTTTTTTTAATGGTTGATATGGAATTGACACTTTTCTAAGCACCGATATTGCTATAACAGAGTTTTTATTATATGTGGAGAGGAGATATCCAAGGAGTAGCCCAGGACAGAAATTGGAAATTGTTGTGCTAGTGATCTTGGATGCACTGTTTTCCTCTGAATCAGCACTCTCACCATCATTGTAGATAATCCTGTGCTTCATATGAGGTTAAGTATTCCATAAACCTTTGTTTTTATTGAACAATAGGAAGCTGACAGTGGAGAGAAGCTACGAATAGCAAAGAGTAACTTGGAGATACTGAATGAGAAGTTAACTGTACAGCTGGAGGAAACCATTAAGAGGTTAAATTTGGCTGAGAGCCAGTTGGACAGAGCTGACAGCAAAAGCTGGAAGTCTGTTGTTGCAACAAGGTAGGAATTGAGAATGAACTAAGGAAGATAAACACAAGTATTAATTCCTCTTTAAATATTAGCAAACAAGCTTTCCTTTTCATAATTTTTCTTTCCTCTTTTGAAGATAGTTTTATATTATCCGTATTTTATTTTCTGATTCTATATTGGTGTGTAGAATCAGTATACTGGTCTCTGATAACCAGAAGAGATCTAGTGTCCATAGTACTGGCCTTGTTAACTGCTTCTATACAGAAGCCAGTTACTTATCTCCCTTCTTCAGATCAGCTACAGACTTCTGAATAGTTCTGGTAAAGGAAGTATTGTGTGTTTCTTGTTGCTTAAACATATTGTATTTGTGCATTGCAGAATAATGGCTGCTATTGCTGAGCACAGAAAGTATTTTAATACCATACCACATAGATGACAACCCAAAACAAAAACTGCAAGCCAGCAACCTGCATTTTCCAGCTTGGCTGCATTTCAATCTACGTTTAACCATGTGAATGTGCAGAGGTTGTGTTAGAAAAACCCCCTGGGATTTCTATACTTCTTGGGACATGTAGGCATAGCTAAAGATTCTTTGGGTATTCTGAAGACCCTGAAAGCAAATTGCAGTCAGCCAGTTGATTCTGTTTTCTGTAGAAGGGAGAAAAAGTACTTTTAAATAACTAAACACCTCAGCCAATATACATGAAATAAGAACAGTTAGGAAACGGTCGTTGCAATTCTTTAGTAACGCATTTTATATTCCTAAAATATTTTAGTAATTTTTTAAAATTCTTCTAAAATAATTTTATATTTCAGATTAACTAATAATCGATTAGAGAAAGAAAAAGCAGAACTAGCTCACCAGGTGGAGGATTATAAGCACAACATAGACACAAATACAAGTGAAGTTCCTGCAACTGGTAATCATTTTCAGTATTAAAATAATTATATTTCTGTATTTTGGGCCTAAAACTAATTCTTACTTAACATGTGTGTGCAAAATGATAATAAACCTACAGAATTATTTGAATTATATTAATGCCAGGGTAGTGTAAACTGGAGCAGACTAAGGTCTTGGATTTCTGAGTATTTATACAAGCTTTTTACAGAGAAGTGTTAGTAAAAATCTCCATAATTATCTTGAACAAGAGGCTGTAATCTTTGTAAGATTTCCCTTACCAAGAAGATGTGTAGTTCATGCCATCATTTGCTTTATAAACCTCAAAAAGACTGCTTGCAAGATGCCAGTCATTCATTGAAACCCTCTTGCCTACCCGTTTTGCCTTTGGTTCCAAGCTGCCAGAGAATCACAGAATCACAGAATCCTAGAGGTTGGAAGGGATCTCGAAGGATCATCTAGTCCAACCCCCCTGCCAGAGCAGGGTCACCTAGAGTACATCACACAGGAACGCATCCAGGCGGGTTTTGAATGTCTCCAGGGAAGGAGACTCCACAACCTCTCTGGGCAGCCTGTTCCAGTGCTCTGTCACTCTCACAGTGAAAAAGTTTTTCCTGATATTTACATGGAACCTCCTATGCTCCAGTTTGCAACCATTGCCCCTTGTCCTATCATTGGTCATTACTGTAAAAAGCTTTGCTCCATCGTCCTGACCTTCACCCTTTACATATTTGTAAACATGGATGAGGTCACCCCTCAGTCTCCTTCTCTCCAAGCTAAAGAGACCCAGCTCCCTCATGTGTGTCTATTTCCACGTACCATCTCTGTGAATGATTTAAGACTTAACAGGCATCACTCACGGGAAAAGCAGTGCACTATGGAGCAGCATGTTGCCATATGACTGGGAAAAAAATAAAAATGAACCCTCTTGAAGTTATTAATATAGTTAACAAGATCCTTACACTACATTATTTCTAAGTATCCTGCATATAACTTGAAGAAACTGTACACGTCGTATTTCTCAGAAGTATGCTAATAGACTGGTCATTGAAGTATTGCATTCAATCACAGGAACTAGACACCACTGCCTAATTTGTACAAGAACTAAAAAAAAGCAGAGATGACTTGAATTTTTGGTGGTTGTTGATCCCAGTTGGGTTTACACACTTTAACTGTTTCAGCTTTCAGGAGATGTAGAATTACTGTAACAAGATTATCTAATCAATTTTCATTACCTTAAATTTCTTAACAAATTATCATTATTTTTGCAGGACATAATGAAATTATTGAGGATAAAAATGACAAGTTAATGACAGAAGTAGCTGACCTCCAGACACAGTTGCAAGCCACAGAGTTGGAAAAACAGCAATTAAAGGTAAGTTGCAAGGATCATACTAAGCAAGATAATGAGCAAAATTATGAGCTGTTTAATGTCTAAACTAATATTTAATGACAAAGTCAATTTCTAAATATTATGTCTATGAAGCCTGTTTTGTTGTTAGTGAATGCAGTGTTCATGGGGTTTTTTTTAAGAAAAAGGAAAAAAAAGCTGTTGTTGACATGTATTTCCTAAATCCTGGATAAACGTGGTACTTCTTCAATTCTTTTTAATAGGAGGAAACAAATAAGCTGAGAAGAGACCTAGAGAACTTTGACCCTTCCATTTTTGAAGAAATTGAAGATCTGAAATACAACTACAATGAAGAAGTAAAAAAGAATATTATATTAGAAGAGAGATTAAAGCAGCTTTCTGAAGAGTATGGCATTCAAGTGGATAATCCAGGCAATGTCTCTGTTGATTAGGCTAGTGTTTAGTATCCTCAGTATTGATACAGAAGATAAATTCCCGGGCAGTTAC
Source organism: Aegotheles bennettii (assembly GCA_013398125.1). Taxonomy (NCBI): domain Eukaryota; kingdom Metazoa; phylum Chordata; class Aves; order Caprimulgiformes; family Aegothelidae; genus Aegotheles; species Aegotheles bennettii. Next base: position 216,689 of record VZRW01003911.1, on the reverse strand, counting down.
ATAATACTGATTTATGTGTGTGTTTATCTTGGAATGACACAAGTCTATTAAAGTTACAACAGTTGGCACATACTTAAGAGTGCAAAATTGGATTAGTCAACAGATTAAGGTCAGTATTTATATACACCAGTCAAAATAGAAGTGAGTTTTACATTTCCCAGCTCCTTTGCAATAATTGTATTTTAATTCAAAACAGTAATTTGAATAATACAGAGGTGTCAGGTGAAGTTGAAACCTTGGACTTACCTAAAAGTTGACAAACATTTAAAATGTTCTAAGAATGCTAAGTTCCAGATCGATACGAAAATGTAGTTTGTTCTTACTGTCTTGTGCTATCATACTTCTTAACTATGGACTTGGGGTCAGTGTGCAGGATGTCTGTTCTTACATTCCTGGTTATTTTTACCTCCAGTTTAGAAAATTCAAGAACAAATAATTGAAAATAAAGTATTTCAGCTAAACATGGTATTTCTGTAGATAAATGATTTTTCATTTTGTGTATTTTGTATAGCTGGATGTGTACTTTTATAACACAGATAAAATGAAGCCAACTCAAACAATCATACAGTCTCACCTTTATTATTTACATGCTATCTTAATATGCCCTTGATGAGGTTTTCTAATTGAGGTGGAGTTGAAAATGGGTATCATTAAGCCAAGTCATGTCTGTCTCTAATTAATAAGGATCTCCAAAATAGAACTAGTATACTTTCTACTCTTTACTCTTTGTCCCAAAATAGTGGAAGTACTTGTAAGATGTAGCTTAGTTAAGTTTTCAAGCAATAGCATAATGCTGCAGCTTACCAGTTAAATAATACAGTGAAAAGTTTTCTCCCAAAAGAAATTGTTACAGCTTTTAAAAAAAATATCAAATTTCAGGACTAATTCTGGTCCCACATGAAATATGTCCTTTACTGTTAAGAAGCAACTAGATCCTAAATCTAAATCCTACATATAACAATGTCATAATAATTATAATTATAGAAACGCAACCTATGGAACTTTTACAGTTGATTGCATTCATTAGGTAAGCTATTAGGACCAGCCAGTGTTAGACAACATACTTCTTATACTTAGCAGTTTCCAGAAATGAGTTCAGAAGTTAAGGATTTTTCAGAACTGAAAATTAACATGCTGAAAGCTGGATCTCTGCTCTGGATGTCAGATCTCTCATTATATAAAATTGGACATTTAGGAAAAACTTAAAATGGCACAGTACCTAGGGTGCTGCCTCAGCTAGAAGATTATTTGTAAAGAGTTTCGTGGTAGATGCAAGTAAGAGGAATACAGCACATATGACAATTAACTTAAAAGAGAAAAATCATTTCAAGCATCAAACTTGATATCTTTGAGTCTGTCAAATCTTTGACCATCCAAGTTTGAAAAATGGTGAAACAAACTCTTTGGTTCAAAGTCAGTGTCATATTTAGTTCTATTAAAAGAAATTACAACAGGCTGAGAATTCAGGTATGTCTCTGCAAGTGGCCAGCGTAAACCAAGATGATGGCGATGGAGCTAAAATAAAAAAAAATAAGATCAGTTTAGAGATTTTGATAGAGTAGCCCAACAGTTCCCAGCCAGCTTGGGAGGTGTGAGTGTGTGTGCTTTAATTCTAGGATCCTCTGCATTAGGCTACTTATAACCATTAATCAGTTATCTGCATAACATGAGTAACAACGAAGCACAAGAGGCAAACCAGAACCAACGTGTTCTCCAGAGCTTTAGAAATAATATAAATTTGTTAATTAATCAAAAATCACATTCTTATTAACAATACTTGTTCTATAAGTCAACATTACAATAAATTAATTTTTAAATAAAAGAATTAAGCTTTAAAATGTTAAGTGATTCCTATAGAGAGGCAAGAAAGTATTATTTTATGTTCTCAATTACTCTAAGTTATTAGCACAATGTGGATAATGAAAAAGTTTAATATGATGTCATTGTAGTGATTCACTGGCTTGACTAATTCTACTGTCACCTGATTTGCTAGGAGAACATTTACTACTAAAAAATTTGGAAGATATGACAAGAAGTAAATAACACAATATTCCACATATTATGAATTATTATAGTGCTTTTCACATGCCCATCTGTATTTACCTTGATTAAACACCCATCATGGCAATGCCACACAATTCCTTCAATTTTACCCTCACTGCAGCCTTCAAACCAAGACAGTATGTCATTTTGTTTCAAAGCAGGTGGATTCTTTATTTCAAATGCTCCATGTGGCACAAGAAGATGTACAGGCTGCTTCTTGCTTCCTAATCCTATGTTAAAAGAAACAAAAATCTCCCTGCTAGTTACATGTGATAACTTAAGATCTTCCTCATTTTTGTTATTACTGCTATCTTAAAAACACGCTATAAGGTAGACTTCTATTATATACCACAACATCGTCCTGCCTTTAAGAGAACAGGTAGATATATTTTAAGTATCAAATGTAGCTGTCTCCTTCTCATGCNCATGACAGAGATTTATACAGTTTTCTGCTTTATCCTTGTGGTCACCTCCTCAGTAACCATATAACTACTAGCTAAATTCTTCACGCTTCAGATCACGATCCATAGCACAAACATCTTAGTTCCTGAAAATCTGCCATATTTTCTTTTGAATATGGATTAATACTTAAGCCCAGGCTGTTAACAAATGCATTGTCTCTTCACTGTTCAACATAAATCTTTATCTAAGAAGGTAGCTACTAGAATTTTTTTGTTCCTTCACATTCTGAGAAGATGTTTAGACCAGGTACTACTATTTTTCCTATACATCCTTGCAAGTTATCCTAACAGCCAAGCTCAGAAATTAGAACTCACTTTGGTTCATACCTAATTGGTTTTTTTTGTTATAAGGCTTTTAAATGAAGAAGCTACAACCAAAATTTACAACCAAAATTTAGCTTAAAATACATTTCCTTAAAAAAAAATTAATAATATTTCATAATTTTAAAATTGCAACGTATGACTAAATCTAAGGACCTTGAAGTGGCTGAATAAAATTTGCTACTTTAATGGAGTAAGCAGCATCAGAAGATAAGTCAAGAAAAAGCATTAACAAACAATCTTTAAAATATTTTAATATTTGAAAAAAATATTTCCTGTTATAATATTTTTGAAAGACTAAAGCAAATCATTTTTATAGTAAGTCCTAAAGAACATGCAGGTGAAAAGAAGTTTAATAGACATAAATAGTCTTATGACAACTCAGCTTTCTGAGGTAAGCATTTTTGGATGTGTGTTCTTTCAGCTAGCCTCTTCTTTCTGAAAATGTTACATTGCTACCTTATTTTTTAAAACTTATACAAAGAAAATACATAGTTTTCACTCAAAAATATCACTAAATAAAAAAGTATTTAAGAACAGCCAACTTACCGTATGGGTTTGCATTAATATTAGTCCCAATAAGCTCCAATGTTTGTTCTAAAATTTCTGATAATGGCACTGGACTGATTTCCAGAAGCCCTGGGTCAGCATGGTGTTTCAATACCAGTGCTATTTCAGCCTCGTAATTTACGACAGATGAGTGCCAGCAATACTGCTTGCTATTTTTCTCCACAGGCACCCAACCTATGAGAAAACATTGCGTTTTACCAAAGTAAGTATCTGAAGTTATCATATGCATACTAGAACAGTACATGAATTAAAAAAAACCACAGTTAACTACAGACAGAGTAATGAGAAGAACTATGCCATATATCAGAGAAACGTCAGAGGAATGCAAATGTGTCAACTGTGCCTTCAGCTGAAGCTCTGTAAGTATGTACAGCAAGCTGCAATTATTTTCAATGTGTCAGAAGAACAAAGCCTTTCTGGATAGTGAATGAATGACATGCCAATTGTTTTCTGAATATGTTAACTACTACTTTTAACGCTGGAACTAATTCTAACTTGCTTAAAAAATGGACCACCCCCCACCACAATTTTACCTGTGCTGCATCATAAGTACCTGGCATATGTCCATTTTCATCAGGCAAAGGATTGCCATTAGAGAATTCTATCTCCTTTGCTGGAATCCAGGTATCTGGAACAGGCTTGAAATCCTCTTCAACATTCCAAACAAATTCTAGACATATAAACGTGACAGGTTTTAGCAAACTGCTAGCCAATTTTATATTTTGATCATCTTTCAATGTAAATATTAAAATACCATTGATCCAAACCTTGTTTTACAGACAGTAGTCCCAGTTACTTTGTACAAGCACCAGTATCTGCCACACTCAAGCAGTCTACAATTGGGAGGGTGGGTTTAAAGAAGCATGGTAGCGTTCAAGTAGTTTTAAAAGTTCAAAGCTAAGATTAAAAAATAGCTACCTAAACAGACAATGTTATATTTAAACTTGAGCAAGAGAAATAGAATAAACCATTTCAGTTGAAGGGACCTACAACAATCACCTAGTCCAGCTGCCTGATCACTCCAGGGCTGACCAAAAGTTAAAGCATTTGATTAAGGGCATTGTCCCAACACCTCTTAAACACTGACAGGCTTGGGGCATTGACCACCTCTCCAGGAAGCCTGTTCAAGTGTTAACCACCCTCTGAGTAAATAAATGCTTCCTAATCTCCAGTTTAAACCTCGCCTGGTGCAGCTTTAGACCATTCCCATGTGTCCTAATGCTGAATACCAGAGAAAAGAGATCAGCACCTCCCTCTCCACATCCTCTCCTCAGGAACCTGTAGAGGTCTCCTCTCAGCCTCCTTTTCTCCAAACTAGACAAGCCCAAAGTCCTTAGCCATTCCTAGGACTTTCCTTCCAGCCCTTTCACCAGCTTTGTTGCCCTCCTCTGGACACATTCAAGTACCTTCACATCCTTCGAACTTGTGGTGCCCCAAACTGCACACAGTAGTCCAGGTGTGGCTGCACCAACACTGAATACAGCAGGTAATCACCTCTTTTGACCGGCTGGTCATGCTGTGTTTGATGCACCCCAGGATGCAGTTTGCCCTCCTGGCTGCCAGAGCACATGGCTGACTCGTACTGTCTCCCAGCACTCCCATATCCCTTTCTGCAGGGCTGCTCTCCAGCCACTCCTCTCCCAGTTTATACTTGTACCCAGCATTACTCCATCCCAGCTGCAGAATCCAGCATTTGGAGTTGTTAAATTTCATCCCATTAATATCATAGCACAACATCCCAATCTATCTAGATCCCTCTGCAAGACACCTGGTCCCTCAAGCCAGTCAACTGCACCTCCCAGTTTGGTATCATCAGCAAACTTGCTAATGGTGCATTCAACTCCTGCATCCAGATCGCTGATAAATACATTGAACGGAACTGGCCCCAGAATTGAACCCTGAGGAACACCACTGGTGACAAGTCACCAGCCAGATGTAGCCCCATTCACTACAACCCTTTGAGCTCTGCCTTTCAGCCAGTTCTTTTACCCAGCGCACCATGAACCAACTCATCCCACAGTTGGACAACTTGTTCAGACAGATGCTGTGAGGGACATTATCAAAAGCTTTACTGAAATCCAGAAAAACTACCTCCGCCACCTTCCCTTCATCCACTAGGTGGATCATAGAAGGATATCAAATTAGTTAAACAGGACTTTCCCTTTGTGAACCCATGCTGACTGTGCCTGATGATTGCATTATTCTTGAAATGCCTTTCCACAGTACACAGTGTAATCTCCGTAATTCTTCCAGGAACTGAGGTTAGACTAGCAAGTCTGCAGTTTCCTGGGTTTTCCCTCACACCCTTTTTGTAGATTGGAATAACGCTGGCCAGCTTCCAGTCAGCAAGGACCTCCCCAGACCTTTGGTTAGATGACCAAGAGGGGTCCTGCCATAACATCTGCTAGCTCCTTCAGAACTCTGGGATGAATCCCATCAGGTCCCATAGACTTGTGAAGATTCAGCTCATACAGCTAGTCCCTTACAATTTCAGTGCACACAAACGGAAAGTCACTGTTCTCACACTCATGGTCCTCTGACTCAGAGGACCAGGCAACCCAAGGTCTGTCAATATTATTAAAGACTGAGGCAAAAAATCATTGAATGCCCCCACTTTTTTCAGATGGCCATCTTCAACAAGCACCGGTACAATGTTTTCTTTAGACCTCCTCTTGCTATTAACATACTTCAAAAAGCCCTTCTTGTTATCTGAAACAACACTGGAATCTGAAACAACTAACTGAGCTTTGGCCTTCTGTGTATTCTCCCTGCATAAAACAACCACAGCTCTGTACTCTTCCTGCAAAGCCTGACCCTGCTTCCAGAGATCATACAATTTGTTATTCCTCTTGAGCTCCACGAGAAGTTCCCTGTTCAGCCAAGCTGGTTTTCTGCCCTGCTTGCTTGACTTACAAGGCAGTGGAGTTGCCCATTGCTGTGCTTCTAGAGGGTGGTTCTTAAGGACTGGCCAGCACTCATGGACTCCTAAACCGTCAACATCAGATTCCCAATAGGTCTCTGAATAGCTTAAAGTGTGCTCTCCTGAAGTCCAGGGTAGCAACTCTGTTGTCCTTTTTTCTCATTACACTGAAAATTTTAAAATCAACCATTTCATAATCACTGTGGCCAAGACAGCCACATGCCATCACATCCCCCATGAGTCCTTCTCTATTCACAAAGTCTGGGAGGGCATCTTTCCTAATTGGCTCACTTGTGACAAGAAGTTAACTCCCACAAACTTCAAGAATTTTTAATGCTTGTAACAGCAGGATGATATTTTCAATTGATGTCTGGGAAGTTGAAGTCTCCCATAAGGGCAAAGGCTACCAATCCAGAAATTTTGCCTAACTATCTATAGAATAACTCACCAGTGCTTACATCCTGGCTGGACGAGCAGTAGTAGACACCCATGCCAACATCTCCTTCGTTTTCCATTCCTCAAACACATCATCACTACCTGTAAGGGCTGTACAATCAAACCTCTCCTTTACGTAGAGTGTGACAGCTCCACCTCACCTGCCCTGCCTATCCCTCCTGAGCAGCCTGTAGCCCTCCATCCCCATCACTCCAACCGTGGGACTAATTCCACCAGTCTCCAATGATACTACCAATGATATCGTTGGTTTGGGAGCTGACCAACGCTTCCAGTTCATCCCGTTTGTTTCTCATACTGCATGCATTGGCGTACAAGCATTTCAGCTATGCTCCTGAGCCCTCCCTGCTCCCAGAAGCAGTGTAAATGTTCCCACTAGCATTGCCAGTGTCCATCAATGCCATGACAACCTTTGGCTTACCTACTGCAGTTCTGTCGGTATTCCCTTCCCCCAAATCTCTCTTGAAGTAAAGTTAAGAGCAACACTAAGAAAAATTGGAGCAGGATCACTGACATTTCCTGTGTTAGACTAGAGATGTTTTTCCAATAGGATAACTTACACTGCCAAAAAAGAAGGAAAGAAATCTTCACTAACCTTTGCAATCTTCCAGTGAATACAAGAATTGTCTAAACCTTTTTTCAGCTTGTTTGTTGGGTTTTCGATCCAGCCTGGCCCACAGGTACGGTTGTCCTAGAGTTTCCAGAGGAATAAAACCAGCAGTTTACTGAGGTAACCATACCCTGCAGAGTAGTGAAATCAACTACATAAAAGGCAAGATATGAATTCTCATTTGTCACTAGGTAAGTTTTGTAACAAAACACATTATTTAAATTCATAAATTAATTACTGTATATGAATCTAAAAAGCTCTTTGTAGAATCTTGCCTAGATTAATATAAAGTTTCCTTACAATTTCAGGTAAAGGCAAGAACCTCAGTGGTACAATGAACCACACTCTTCTCATTTCCTCCCAACCTCCATACTTCTTTTAATCCTTCCCAAGGAACTTAAGACACTCTGTATTATATAAATTCTAACACACAAGGAAGATGAATATCTAGTAAGAAACTTTAAAATTTGAATAGTTCCTTGATTAACATGTTCACTTAAACCATACTTTCAAGTATTTTAAAGAGTAAAATCTACAACAACTTTATAAACATCTCCTATGTTTATGGTAACTATTACTTTGTGGTCAAGATGTATAATGAGAGTTGAGTTCACAATAGCTGTAATCCAATAGGTCATACAATAAAAGCGAAAACTAAGTAAAACAAGGCTTCTAGCCAGCATGAAAAATCTGCATATGGATCGTCCTTATTACCTTTATAGGTAGTTACATAACAGCAGGTTCCGTCCACCTTTTCAGTAGGAATTGCATTGAATATATCTGCCTCTAACGCCTTTCCAGTTATAGTTTCAGTTGCCAAAACTTTAAATGGCTGAAAAGAAGACAGGCATTTTAAACCCTTATCACGGCTATGTTACTGCCTTGTTCTCATATGGATTCTTGCTCCTTACAGCTGGCCTCTGCAAGTCCAGTATTGAACATTATATTGCTGATTTCTAATACTACTGAAATACACCTTTGTTTCTTCAAGTCCTGACAGCTGGAAAATTTTCTAAGACAAAAGAACAAAGGCAATCTATTTGCAAACTTCCTCCCTCTTTTCCATTCTTGATTAGTATTTAGAGACAACTTTGCCTTCCCCTTTACATAGTGCATATAAACTAGAAGGGTTCCCGTCCAACGCTGCAAAATTCTGAGATGTGCCTTCCCATATTATGATGGCAATAGAAATTCATCATGACAAGCTGCTCCAAGCTTGCAGTTGGAAGCTGAAAGTCAACTGCACCATGTTCGTGCAATAGACAGACCAGTGGAATGCAAGGTGGCAGAAGTATTTTGGTGTTAAATACTTAGCATCAGTGCCGTCAACTAAACACTTTTCTGATTAAAAAGAGCAAAGTAGTGATCTGGGGGTCTGACACAAATATCCAGCCACAATTAGTCCAAATTTCCATAAGGATTTCTATAGCTAGGGCTTCTGTAACAGTTTCGCCGCAAACATGTAATCAGTTGTGTTTGGATTCAAATATTTTCCTGTATAATCACCACCCCTTCCCAGTCAATTTTGACTTGAGACTGGTCTCTTTCTGCTAACGGAACACAAAGCAAGTCCTTCTCTTGCAAAAGTCTTGAAACAGAATTTGGAATTTATAAAATGAGAACCTTCTACATGCTTTCATTACATTACATGGCTGTTTTATATTTCACTAATCAGATTTGTAACCATAACATACAGCATATATGAAGATTTTATGAGGATTACATATAAAAGAAAATTTGCAAGGTAGTGAGAAAACACACCTGTTGTTTTTCCCATCTACCCCCTTCTTCCCTAGCAGTCATAACCCCCTGTATTATCCTTGCCTGCACTCTGAAAAGCAAAACAAAATTGTGTATACCAGTTTCAGACCTAATCCCCTGCCAGCTTTTCCTCTATGAAGGCACAACATAGGGAGGTAACCTTACATAACCATTAACTATCAAGATAGTGTTGGTACTCGGAATTGAACAATTAAGTTACTGACATTCTGGCCATCATTTCAGCTCTTCCATCCAGAAGTCGAACACCAACAGGAAAAAGTCATGCCGATGGATCTGAGTTCATTACTGCAGCCAGCAGACAGCAGCAGGTGCTGCCACTGAAACCAGGAAACACAAGGTAGAGATCTGCAGGCGGACAGGTGAAGGCCACCCCCACCTGCCCTGACACTGACTGACATCTCGGGAAGGAATAACTTTGATTGGGCTCCTTTACTGTCACCTTGGTGAATGTCCCACGCCTTACCGCCTCGAATTAATTCTTTGTCATAAGCCTGACATTCCTTTGATCACACACACAAAGCAAAAACAAACGGGAGATGGACAGGCGAGAGGCCTTCCCCGCAGGCCGGCGGGGGGGGTTTACCCGAGCTCCCAGCTGGAGCGGCCCCAGCGCTGGCGGTGACCGCCGGCCGCGCTCACACCAGCCAAGGCCACATCAGGCGGAGCGCCCGAGCGCACCCGGCGGGAAGAGGGGGCAGAGCTGAACCGGCTCCAAACGGCCCGTGCTCCCCGCGCTTCGGGAGGGCAGGGAGGGAGACCTGCGGGAACCTCCACACGGCATTGCGCTCCAGGTCTGCAGGGGAATCTCTCGCCACTCGGGCGTTCCCCTCCCCGCAGCCGGGCCGGGCCGGTCTGACACGGTCAGTGCTGCTGTCAGTGCCCCCCAGCCCCTCCCCGCCGTTCGAAGCTGCGGCCCAGGGACTCCCCTGGCCCGGCCCCGGCCCCGCGGCGGGGTCTGCGGCTCCGCCTGCCTCCCGCCCGGCCCCGTGCCGCTGAGACACCTGGCGCTCCCGCTTGGCTGACGGCTCCTCCTTCACCTCGGTCACGAACAGACACGGCACCTTCCTCTGCACCGCGCCCCGCC
>VZRW01003911.1:178533-206386 GCA_013398125.1 Aegotheles bennettii | reverse complement strand
TCGCGTCTCTTCAGCAGCCATCAGCGAGACGGTGGCTCTGCCGGTCCCTGCCGCCCAGCCCGCCCGCGGGCCTGGAGCAGCTGCGCTCTCCACAGCGGCGGCTCCCGCCCGGCAGGGCCGCCCCGCCACAGCTGTGCTCGGCGCCGCTCGGAGGCGGCCGTTGGGCCGTGGCGGTGCCGTTCCCCAGGCCTCAGGCGGCCTGTGCTGCTTTCCAGGGGGCCCTGGGGCCAGGCTGAGGGCACCTCTCTGCCTGATGTTGCCTCCGCCAGGACAGCTCTCTGCCTCACTGTACAACCTCCGAATCTGTGGTATTGCTGATAACTGAGTTACAAACAAACTGATAGGCTCCAGGAGAGACTGGAAGACTCCCAGTCGTTTCAGTGGCTTAATACTTCTTCCCCAGCTTGGGTGTAGCCACCTCTGAGCCAACCTTGCACCATTTGTGCCCATGGAGTCACTGGCACCTGCTTTTCATGTATGCGCCTGTCACCCTTTGCATGGGCAAACCCAAGGCATAGAATACAGCTGTGCTCTGGGGATTAGCCTGTCCCTTCAGTGGTGATGGGGGTTTGGTTTTGGTTTGTTTTTCCAAGGAACCACTGGTCACATGCGTTTCTGATGGTGCTATGATCCACTAGTGCTCTTTCTTGAATTCCATCATATATCTCCCTACCTCTCTTTGGCTTCATCTGTATCCTTATTACTCTTTTAAGTGCTGGCATACTTCTCTACTCACAGCTCCTAACGTATCTCAGGCTGCATCAAAAGAAGTGTGACCAGCAGGTTGAGGGAGGTAATTCTGCCCCTCTATTCCACTTGGGTGAGACCCCACCTGGAGTACTGTCTGCAGCTCTGGCGTCTTCAGCACAGGAAACACATGGACCTGTTGGAGCAGGTCCAAAAGAGGGCCACAAAAATCAGAGGAATGGAACAGCTCTACTTTGAAGACAGGCTGAGAGAGTTGGGGTTGTTCAGCCTGGAGAAGAGAAGGCTCTGGCGAGACCTTATTTCAGCCTTTCAGTACTTAAAGGTGTCTTATAAGAAAGATGAGGACAAAGTTTTTAGCAGGGCCTGTTGCAATAGGACAAGAGATACTGGTTTAAAACTAAAAGAGGATAGATTCAGACTAGATACAAGAAAGTCTTTTTTTTTTATGATGAGGGTAGTGAAACACTGGAACAGGTTACCTGCAGAGATGGTAGATGCCCCATCCCTGGAAACATTCAAGGTCAGGTTGGATGGGGCTCTGAGCAACCTGATCTAGCTCTTTGCAGGGGCATTGGACTAGAGGACCTCTAAAGGTCCTTTCCAACCCAAACTATTTCACAATTCTGCAATATAATATTGCTTTCTGAAGAACCTAACTTTATACTAAAGTGTTACAAATATGTGACTTTATATTTTTGTCTCAAGTATTTTTCTATTTTTGCATTTACTGACCCTTTGGTCATTCTTACAACATAAACAGTTTTGGAGGACACCCCTTTAAACTTCTTTCTGTAACACTGGGATCTAGTAATTATTTCAGTGGCACTTATAACTGTGAATATAAAAGCAGTTTGCTTCCTTGGAACCCTTTCTTCATTGCAACTGCTTAGAACATGAGGATGGATCAGATGCCTCCCAGGATGCCTTCTAGCTGAAAAGATTCAATCATTCTGTGAGAAATACAGCCATACATTTATCTGTCCTGCTTTACTGAGAATATCTTGCACAAACCTTAGGTAGTAATAATGTAATTTTTATTTAATTTTTTATCATTTAAATGTAGTGCTTATAAATATGTATGCAGCTGGCATCACTTTCTTTAACTGTCAGAAGAATAGAAAAATCAAGAGTATCTAGTTTAGCTGAGAGTTAAGTGTAAAAAAACAGACAAGAAAAATCTTACAATCAAGGACTGAGTGTATTGAAAATGTTTCCCCACCATTAACTAGACATTGGAGTTTCAAATTGTAGCACATGATGCCTTGCGGCAATATTTATATGTTGTCTGCCTGAGGCAATTTTAAGATCTTCATTCAGAGGGAGATATGTAAGGTGTCCTGCCTGGCCTCGCATTTATCTAACAGTGCAGTGAGAAGTTGTTCTTATGGGAACATCCTTTTTGTTTGATAGTAGAAATGAGGAATAGTTGGCTTCTTTTGGAAAATCCTGTAAGTGCACAAATGACCAAAATGGGGTAACTTTTCCATGGACAGGATCTGCAGGGTGTGCTGGGCCATGGTTGGAGGCCCATTTAATGCTGCAAAGCTTAAGGTTCCCAGCGTCTGAAGAGTCATACAATTATCTATACTTTCCTCCTTTTCTTTTTAGTGTGATCTCAAAAAAGCCCAGCATCTTAAGAGATGCTTTATAGAATCTGAGCACCTTTCTGACTGGGACCATAAAGAACTAGCACCTCCTGGTGTGATTTAACCCACCTCTCCACCCCAAAAAGCCAACCCAAGCCAAAGCCAAAAGAAAATAATTTTCTAGCATCTTAATATGTCAATATTCCCAGCAGAGGGTTGGGCTAAGTGTCAGGCCCAGGTCAAGAGAAAGACAGAGAAATGCCAGAAGGACATGGCCATGAGGACAATACTTGGCTAATTCTGGATTATTGTGGGACCAGAGTTAACGTTATCTCTTCCCTTTTCACTGGAGCTTCCAGTAGAGAAATTAATTACAAATACTGCTCTCTTAGTCATCGCTTGCTCAATCCAGCAAGTCACAGATACTAAGAAATAGCTCATTGTTGTACAATAAATACTTGGCTCAAGGAGATATTAACAATTCCTGTGAGGTGTCAACTACTCTTGACTGAGATCAAAGGAACAGAAAGGGATCAGTGCTTTGTGTGATCAAATCCTTATTTAAGATTTTTCCTTTCACAGCTTCAAAAGAACTAAGATCCACAAAAATAATAAAAATACGTGTGTGTTTTCCAGATCACAGATACATTCTCTATTATATTACTTAATCCCTTTCTACCTGGATGTCTCTGCCAGTAGGGTCCCAAAGAGGAGTCAAAGGAACTTGAGGATACTAAAAATTTCATGCAGTAAGTCCCTAAAGATTGCATTTCTGTGTTTTCACGTACATGCTGCATGACAGATCCCCCACACTGGTTTAAACTAACAGTACTTCAAAATAAGTCCAGAGATATCGAGTCAAAGATCAGAGGCAGAGGGCTACTGAAAGAGAGTTGAACTTTCCCTGGCATTATATATGCACATACATAATCTGCTGCTCAACTGAAAGGCCTGGGGGAAAGAAATGATTTGTTGCTTTCACCTTATACATGTTAAAATATGCTAATGTTTTTCCAGATGGTACTTCTACAAGCACATCAGACTCTAGTGTAGGTGAATCATATTAGATAGCAAGCAAATTAACAGTGGTACCACCTGTACTTTATTAAAAGTTTGCAAAACTTCCGTGTTCCTGAGAAAAATTTATATGGCTAAATTAAAACCACTAACTCCCATCATCATAGCAACACTGGTATTTTAAATAATCTGTTGATTAATTAAGGTAGCAGAAGTCAACAGAATACAAAAATAAGTGGTTGTTCTTAAATAAAAACTGCAAGAAACTTCCCTGGGAATTGTAGAGTTTTTTTAAAAAAGAAGGATTTTTGACAATTTCCTCCTAATGAAGACATTTGCTGATGAAAGCTCCCTTGTATAGCGATACTTTATACATTAAAGAAGTCTGTAACTCATGTAACTGGCTCTGCAGTCACTAGGGGTCAGTGCAGTCACAGGAATGGACTCGAACAGCGCCCAGGAGCGAGCCTTTGTTAGAGCGCGCTTGATTCCAGCTCTCCAGAGCTAAAGCGTATATGCAGTGTTCTGCTTGAAATTAAGAAAAAAGGGCCCGATAGGCTTGTTATGCTTCCTAATGGCCAACTCAGGGGAGGCATACAACAGCCTATATTCAAAATTGCTTAACTATTTTTTGCCTTTTAAAACGTAGTGATGAGGAAACACTACCTCTCCCACATCCTATATACTTTCCAAAAGATATTTCTGTTATTTCCTGATCCGGACAGCCCTCACCACAGGTTCTTCTCAGGGAAACAATCTTTGAAAAGAGGTGTTCTCAGAGGGAGTATCTCCTTTAACCTTTCCAGTCTGGAAATCTGAACATTTTAGGTAATTTTAAATGCCTTTGCTTTTCACATTCTGGGTTTTTTTACAGGTGAAAATAATGACAGAAACATGCTGCTCTGTTATGCAATATTTGAGGCACCTGAGAATATAACTATGATGCTTGAAATACAAGAGAAATTCTGCTACATCTTTCCCTTTTTTTATTTCCTTAGAAAAAAGGCAGTTAGGCAGAACTAAATATTAAAATTTACAGGACTTTTAGAGAAAGTAAGGTGAACATCCAAGACTCTCTACTTACTGTAAACTCACAGAACTGTAGCTGTAAACTTACATAACAAGCTTATGTTTCTTACTTACATAAACAATATGCTTATGTACACTTACATAAACTATATTTATTTATGTACACTTACATAAACTATATGTGTTTAAGAACACATACAAAAGACACTTTTGGGTTTTTTTATGAAGTATTTTGCTTCCCCTGGACAAAAACTATCTCTTCAAAGGTTGGTATCCTTATTGCTGTTCATGCGTAATGAAGACATACTAATGAATTTCCACCGTAAGGGTAGGATGTGCTTCTTAGATCTTCACAACTCCTTCTGCTCACTAGGAGAATCTGCAGAGCAGATTTTGAAGATTATACTGCTTTACAGGAGTATGGACCAAGCACAACATATTCATGTTACCCCTGGTACTTCTATTGACTTCAACACAATTATTCATATTCTTAAATTCAAGTGTATTTTGACTGATCACAACAGAGTAGCTTCCAAGGTTTCATTGCAGTGTGCACTGCAGCCTGCCAAATTGATATTGCTTTTGGTGATGAATAAGGATGTAAAATCCAACAAGACTTTAATTTTCAAAGTGAAATTTTGCAAACTTGGCAAATGTAGTAGAGAATTGTAGGAGGAACAATGGAAGCATGACAATCAGTTGCAAGTTAGATAAAGCATGCCTCATTATCAGCTCTTTCAGTTGGCCAGTGCCAATCAAAACCTTTGTTGTATTGGCATAGGGAGTACCTGATGGTGAAGGAAAGATGGAAATCTTCAATAGCTTGTGCTCATAAGTACCAGACCATTAATATTCAGAAATTAAGTATTTGTTCTGAGGGATTATTCAGTTTATTCCATTATGTTTACAACTGTAGGACTTTCTTATAGGCCAAAGCACACATCAGCAGGAATAGTGCCAGTGCAGCTTGGACAGATGAACTTCACCAGTAGAAGTAGACACTAATATGACTTCCAGCTGTCAAAAGAAGTCTTGAGGCTGTTAAAGAACTAAAATTGAATGGTTTGTGGCAGTATTTTTGTGGCTGGTATAAGGAATTGAAAAATAGGATAACCAAATTATTTTGCAAATTACTTAAAATTGGCTCTTTGGGAGAGGGAGTTGTTCAACATTTTGTGAAGTGACAATCATGTATTCCTTAGTGGAAATGCCACATGAGATTCCTGGTACACTAACAGTAAAATTTCCTTCAGGTAAGGGAGCTGCAATGTTTCAAGTCTGGAAGCTGGCAGATGTTTAGCATTTCTTACCTTGAGGCCACAGATACCTGCTGTTTGATTTAAGGCATTAGAAAAACTATCAGCATGGCTTGAACTGAAGTTGCTGTAGAATAAATAGCCGCAGCAGCTGAACTCTCCTGATTTCCTATTGTTTTATTTGCCCTAGAGTGCACTGCAGTATTTTAAAGTGACACACCTGAGGGATTCACAGCAGACTTCTCTCCTTATTCCATCATGACTGATCCAACATTTGGTTTGCTGGAAAAAGCTGTTTTAAAATTCATTACTTTACAGTCCCTAGAATGGTACACACTAACGTGTTATTTAAAAGCCAAGGAGTAGCAGTGCATAAGATCTAGTCTAATAGACTAGCAACCACTTTTTATTAGGGTACATAATGGAAATAGGTTTTAGCTTACCAGAACAGACCATTTATCTCTCAAGAATTTGATATATGACTCTCATCAGAGCTGCTCTAGAGAAAACTGATCTCTAAATTCCCATGTAAAATCCAGGCAAACAGTAGTAAAGAGCAAATGTCCTTAAAAGATTCCTGATTTTATATATATATATATATAAAATCTACACTATTTTACTGTTGCTAAACCTACTATTTTCCACATAACCTGGCTTGTTTCAGGGACCTCCTTGTACTGCAAATTTCTAAACTGCAGCACCTTTTTCTTAAGATCTGCAAGTTGCAAAGCATTCAATTTGTAGTCCCTGCATGTGTAGGATGTCTATGCTGATTGAAACTCTATAGGATAATAAACTATTATTTCTTCAGGCAGATCACCAGTCCAGATATTCCAATAACCCGTTTCCAAGAGCAGCCAAAAGAGGGTGCTTCAGGGAAACTGCAGGCATTTCCAAAACAGGGAAATAATGAGCAGTATATGCATTGGTAAGTTTCTTTGTTTAGTAGTGAACTTATGGCTCGAAGTGAGTAATTTTTATTTTCTTTCTAAATATATTTTCCTCCTGCCTAATAGAATTGGAGCAGTGAGTTCCACAGGTTTGGGTTTGTTTGTTTTGTTTGTTTGTGTTTGGTTTGTTTGGTTTTTTTGTCATGTACTAAATGTATTCCTTAAAATCAGGTTTCAACTTCCTGACTTTCCTTTTCATTAAATGATGTGTCCTTTTTCTACAAACAATTAACTACACCGAAGACAGACAATTGTTATTTTTATTCTGTTAAAGATTCTGACATTTGAAAAAGGTTATGATTCAGTATTTGATTTTGTGTAAGTCATCATCATTACCCCACTTGTCATTTTTGTTAAATCAGAGCAGTTTACTATTCATTTCTTAGGAATCTTATGATGCCACTATGCTTGTGTTCCCCCTGAATCCTGTGAGGGCAACTGTACACATGCTGTTGTCAGAGAACTGGTAAATTGTAACAATTTCTTGGATTTAAGGATAAACTAGGGACTTTCCCAGATTAGGGGTAAAAGTGCTCTTGGGGAAAGACACATTCCCAAGCACTCCCAAAGGAAATTTTTTCCTACAAACTTTGCCATCAGGATGGTGGGCCTCATGAAGATAGCTGCCATGTTCTTTTACCTGCCCATAGATGACGATTGCACATCACTGTCCCTGTGACCGTCACCCTCAATGAAGTGTAAATTCTGTTCCTGCTCATCCATTTCCAGCTTTCTTATAGAGGAGCAGTACCTGCTCCCTGAATCACTGCTGACCACTGCAAAGGTCCAATGAAGGGTGAGGGAATGAAAATCTTACTCACACAGGTGGAGCATACCTCTGAGAGGACACCTTGATGACCTGCTCCCAACCCTCACATATCAGGAAGATGGGTTAATAACATTATCAGAGTCTCTGCAGTTGTTCTGCCCCTTGTTTATCAGAGATTATGTCTAGATGATGAAGCAACATCCAACTTTTGGGGCAACATTGTCCTCAGGACAGGGGATGACCAGCAGTGGGTGCAAAAAGACCTTTGGATGTGGAGGGGCACAGTGGAGGCCTTAGGCCAAGAACTAGCGCCATAACTTTGTCATTGCTGAACAGCATTTCAGGAGTGACAGTTCAAGATGGTGGCTATCACCTTGCATAGCCTTTTTACATCCAACCCAGCTACTCAACAAGTGACCATTTTGAAGTAAGTGAAGGCAAATGAAAACAGCAAAAGCTGTCATCAAGGTATCTGTAGCCATTCTACAAACTATTCTTATGCACACTGGTAACAGGAAGCATGAATGAGATCATCCAAGCCTTTTCTGACTGGGAATGCCTGAACTATTTGGATTCTGTGGCTATCAAACACTCCCAATCCAGCATCTAACCACAGGAGCAGACCTAAACTGTGAGGTCTATCACTAAGTGATTGTTTGGGCTTTGAAGGACTTTTGGTGCAGATTCACTGTTGTCTTAGAAAGATTCTTTAGGAAAGACAGTGTCTGCACCCTTTGGTTCACCTCGTCTGTGTGTGCCTATTTCCTTTATGAAGAGGAGTATGCTAAATGAACAACGAAGGATGGTTTGTGCTCAAACCATACTCAAGAAATCCTGAAAGACTCAACTTGGAGGGATTTAAGATTTCCTGCCTCTCTACAAACACTAGTTTCAAATTCTTGGTTGTTGACTCATGATACAGATCTGCCACAAAATGTTGGGATCCCAGATAGCCTGCTTGGAGGAAATAAGGCATGTTTCTAATGGGAGAAAAGTCCTTGATGGGTAGAAAATGTGGCTATGATTACTTTAAAATATTTTTTTTTAAATGATACATTCCCACAAAATACTTCTGTTTTGACAAATTCACATTTTCTACTGGAACTAGGCAGTTAGAAAATTCCCAGCTATCCCTAAGTTCAATTTAGTGAATGTATTATTCATGGTGCCCTAAATACTACCTCTCAATGCTGAACTGTCCCAGTCATTTCATTTTTGTTGTCTGTCTGTAAACTTTCTGCCACATCCTTTTTTGATGAAGTGATCAGTGCAGAACAGCAGTTCAGAGGAGGATCTCTCATTGATTTATATGATGGTGTTCACTTTCAGTATAATTTTCAACATCGCTCCTTTTGCATCCTAACATTCTGTTTGCTCTTTTGATCGATGCCCTGTATTGAGCGGAGACTGTTATTGAGTTGTTCAGAGAAGTATCCAAATCCTTTTTTCCCCTCTGTGGTTGCAGGTAATTTAGAGCTCTGTAAGGTGCATTAGTAGGTCAGAGTATTCTTCCCAATGTCTATCATTATCTTTTCTTTCCGAGCCCTGTGAGGCAGGCAGGCAGTGGTATTGCAATCAGGCTTCCCCTGAAGGAGCACAGCTTGAAATTTGGTCTGGGACTCTGTGAGCACACTGCATTAGCAGCCTTCTGGGAGAAGTGGGGTGGTAATGCCTTCCCCACAGAGACCTGTCCTTTCCGTCACCAGTGTGACCCCCTCCTTGCTCTCACAATTACGCATTCCAGCTCCAAGTTACCAGAGGAGCAAATACTAAGGAGAAGGCGACATGTCCTTTATTTTCTCAAAGAACTGTGCCTCAGAAGCCTAGGTTTTACTGCAGACTGTAGTGTGTATGAAAAAATTATTTCCTACTGTTACCCTAAAAGTCATCTGATACATAACTTGTCAGCACTATGGCTTCGGACGTGACATGTCAAGTTAGCTTCCTTCATTTAAATTGCTAATCCCAGTCCTATAAAACTGTCTGTGGCCTTTGCTTAAATGTTGTTTTTAAGGAAGCTAAATGCTTCCTGAAAAACTAACCTCTTGGCTGCTGTGCAAATGCTCAATGTTTTGGGCTTTTGTATTTTTTTATTATGTGCTTTTAATTGGCCTTTCTACCACCTGTCTGCAAACTATACTGTGAGTTGAGCACACCAGCCAAACAACACAGGCTGTCTCCTACATGCAAATGCAAGGAACAAATAACACACAGAGGGAAAAAATGCAAAATATATTGTAACATGGAAAAAAAAAATTAAGGTTTTTTTGCCACCAAAAAAAAAAAACCCCAAAACATTTAAATGCATAAATGATCTATATTTCATGAATGAAGATTTTCTGCATCTAGTAGACAACTGCTGAGAGATCAGTTGAGCCTCTTGGGCTTTTGCAGCATAACAGTTTGCTGCTTGTAAAAAAAATAACATGTATTGAACTAGATTCATTTTTCTGGCAGATTAAGCAGCTGTCTTTTGTCAGGTTACCTGCTCAATCCTTGTTGCCAGTGTTTACTCATAAAATAAATTTGTCAGCTACTAAAGCATTGAAGTAAGAATGATTTTTTGCATACATTTACAGCTCAATAGCAACACAAGTTATATTTACAATTTACCTTTCAATTACTTCCTAGAGGAGCACTGTCCAGGAGAGAGACTGCTTATCATACTTGCTCAGACATGTCCTGGAAGTATGATTAAAAAACAAGTGTCAGAAGAAACTCTTCCTTCTAAAAAAGGAGCATTACACATCCTAGTGAATATTGCTCTTGCAAACATGTAGAACCTCTGAATAATCTAATATTAATGGTCAACCCACTAAAAAAAACCCTCAAAACCCCCAGTCTTACAAGCTGCTAGCACTAAAAAATCAACCAGGTCTCCAGAAATTTCAAAATTTTTATTTCATTTTTCTTTCCCAAGGAATGATCAATATTGAAAATGAAGAGGAATCAAATTAACTTCTCTATGGCTCCTGTGCAAGCTCCACTCTTCTGATCAATTTATGAACAGCACCTTGGTGAATGCAGGACCTGTGGTCAGGATTGCTGAGGTATAGCTGAGCAGAGTTTAGTGGATAAGCTTGTTAATGAAGCATGAGAAGTGGCATCATCCTGCTCAGCCTCTCTGATGTGTTGAGGAGCAGATGTGTGCTGTGTGTGCGATGCATAAGAATAATTTATTTTGCACAGGGGTTTTTTTGTGGCTGAATGGAATTTAACTGCATAAATGTGAGAGCAATTGGGTAAATAGCGCCTTCCCTGTAGGGTGACACTTTCATTGTCATTATCACTTTTCTTCTCTGGTTTCTCCCCTCTCTCCTGGCCCCCAGGATTTTCACTTGCAAATATATAATGGCTACATGATTTTTGGAGGCATCAGGGAGGACAGTTGTTTTGGTCCAGGTCTTAAGAGGAGAGTTTTCTTTGCAGTGTGAGCTGTAAATTAGACAACAAGAAAACTCTTAAGTACTGTAAAAGGCTGCAGAAATTCAGTCATTCTCTAAGGCATGATCTGAGGACTGGGGTGTGGACATAGCCTACAGCATCACTTAGGCTGACAGGATAGAAGTGAGGTCTCAGTGTAACCTCCCGTAAACTGTGAGAAGTGATGAAGATTTAGCATAATTTCTGAAATAAAAAAACCCAAAATAATCAAAGTGTAACCAACATAACCAAAGTGCTAGGTCTGGGCCAGGTAGAGATAAAACATGAATCACTGAAATTATTTGGGAGATGTTGGAGGCAAAACAGTTGAGGAAGACTCATCTTGGGAGAAAAAATCATCTGGATAACTCAAATTATATACTGCTTGATCCTTTGGCAACTTCTGCTTTATACAATCCCCAAGAATGAATCCACACCTGGGCTGCCAGGTAGATACAGTGAAAATGCGTAGGGGAAAATCCTCAGAAGCAGCTGGATGGGAAGCTGGTCAAACATGAAATGTGAGAAAAGCAGCACAGCTTCTGTTCCTGTTACAGAAGCTGGAGGTACCTCCTCTTTCTTAGTACTGGGAATTGCCTGTTGTATTTAGCTTTCTTCTGTCTGTAAAGAATGGGAGCATCCTTCCCCCAGCATCCTTATTGCATAGTACATTGCTGGTGCTCTTTTTAATGGTGACCTCTGTGACTATCAACTGCAATCCACTCCTTTCTACCTAGTGTGTGTCATCAGGGGTTTATTAACCCATTTAGATTATGTTCCTACTACTCTTATTAGAATAATATTTGAGACTTGTTGCTCTGACAGAGTTTATTAAACTATAATTGTTTGATTAATAGGGAGGGGGAAAACATTGAAAATGAAAGAAGGGAAAACTCTAAAATAAGATCAAGAAACAAATAAATGAAAATATGTGCATGATTGAGATGTACAAGACAAGTACTAACAGGTGACGGAGGGGTAAGAGAACAAGGCAAGGGAAGGAGGAAAAACAATGCTGTGAATTAGATGCAAATAGGTGTAGATGCTTACAACCACACCATGTAGCCTACAAGTGGTTTTTATATGTTAGAAAGTTAAAAATTAGCAAAAGAAAATTATGAACAACATGGGGTTTTCAAAGAGCTTTTTCTAGAAATGCATCCTGAGATTGAGGACTTCTGTTGGTTCTTTGGTGCTTAATAATAACTGAGTACTTAACGTAATTTGGGAAGAGGGGATAGAATTAGGCAAAGGACTGTTGTTTGGTTTTTTTGTTTTGTTTTCTGCTTGTAGTTGTTCACCTACTTTTTCATATAATTTATGGGAACTTTGATATTTTGTTATACTCTTGTCCTTTTGTTCTGCAAGTTTCTGGGCAGTCAAAAACATTATTTTCCACAAGATGGAAGCAAAAATACAAAAATCTGAAGCTTATGTGGCCATTTCTTTTTGGGATTGTATAAAATAAAACAGAAGGCAACTGTTTATTTATACTTCTGTGTCTTTGAGTTAAAATAAATCCTGCTATTATAATCTCTTCATTTGAGCTGCTAAGTAGTGATCAAAGTCATATTCTTTCTCACTATCTTCTGCCCTTGATACTGTACTGAAGTAGATAAAAAACTACTATTGTACTTTACCTAACTTTTCATAAATGTCTGCTGTCACTATTGTGTCAGGACTGAATAAATAAGATACCATTTTCATTTTGCCAAAGGGAAAGAGTTCAACAACAATCAAGACATTTCTTTTGTGGCCAGTCTTCTCTGGCCTTGACTGATCTTCTCCTATGAGACTGTTATATCTTTTATGAGGTTAAACGCTTAGATCTTGCAAGGTTCTGCCTCTTGAGGTCTCACAGGCAATCATTGTAATTACATTATTTCCTGTCCAACCTATGGTCTACAAATAAATCACTCATGAGCTGCATGTGGTTATATAATCTCAGCTTCGGAGTTTAAGAAGATTAAGACTTTAATTTTTGTTGTATGATATCCACTGTGGGCAAAAGGATGTGCTGGAAATGGAAGTGTTAGCATTGGTAAATTATGGGGAAAGCAAAAAGTAGGATGTTTGTGTTTGAACTGTGGTAAAATACAGATTGAGAGAAAGTAGAAGTGTAAATCTGTCAGAGTGATGAAAACAATAACTATTTATGAAGAAGTGATAAACACAATACAGCCTCTTTGATGAAATACAAACAGATACAGCGTAGGATTTAGTTCAGGTAGGCACAACCCATATATTCCTGCAAACCAAGAGAGTGAGGTTTTTTCACCAAATAGTAGCTATGTGATGGCTCCACTAGGAACTCCACTGGCAAACGCTGCCTCTTAAATGCATAGATGCAGTGGAGCTCTTAGTTTGCTCTTTTCTCTTTCATTGGTGTTGATGATGTCATAGGGTGGGCCACATACTGTGGCTCTCCTAAATGATCGAAGTTAGAGCCATCCTGTACTACTGCTGCAATGATTACAAGGATTACAAGGATTAAATGATTACAAGGATTGATTTTTTCTATCCAGCTGCTTTAGTCTAGTTCAATTTATTATTATTATTAATAATAATAAATATCCAGAATGAATCTATGCCAAATACTAGGGTTAATTGCATTCACTTCTTAACTAGAGTGGACTACAGCATAAGTTCTAAATTATACCTGTCTTTCTTTTAACACCTTGAAAATTTTGCAAGAGGGAACACCAGATAAATTCCAAATATTAGGTGCAAATTCAACATACTGAGATCTAATGAAATGTGGGAGAGAGAAATGCTTTTGCCTTCTCCTCTTGTAAGCAAAGAATTAACATGTAGTTGCATACCTTTGTAACAAGGTATGTTTTGACAATAATGAGATTTTTGGCAACTGAATAAAGTGACAAATAGACTCAACTGTTCAGGTTAGAATAAAAGCTCGGACTTCCGTATCTCCACACCTCACTGCAGGATCACGCATTTGCGTCATGCATCATGTATCATGCCCCTTTCTGCTCCCCCAGCTCTTTTAAATCCTTTTGGTTACTGAATGTGGTACTGATTGAAGGCGTTCATAGACTGAGGTAGAAACATAGTTTCTTGGAGATTCTGTATTGCATGCTGAGTATGTCTGATGTGTCAGGTTTGCTAAGTATGCACAGATCAAAGGCAAACTTAACACTGAACTTACTAGCCTTTGTGATTTATCTGAAGAATACCTGCCTTTTTCAGAAGTCTGATAGCTTTTGCTGCTGGATGTCTGAAAAAAATGCAAGTGTAACAAAAGCACAAGTAAAGTTATATCCTTGTGTTTTGTTTTACTTGATATGGAATATAGGATTTGGGAGAGGAAAACCAGAGAGAAAGAGGCCTTTCCAAATACTTATCATGGAAAGTCGGTTTTGTTTCCTAAACTGAAAGAAGAATGGGAGGAGAGGGTGACAGATACAGCTTTCAAATTAAGATCATTGTAACATACTTTTTATCTCAATAGCTGTATTTAAGTATCTGTTTTTGGAGCAGATGACCTTAGAGAAATCCTTTTGACAACTCTCTCTACCCTCCCTGGCAGATTCCTGTGGCAATTGACTTGCTGATGTGTGCTGTTTCAGTGGCAGTTAGGCTCTTATTTACAAAGATTAGACAAAAACCTGAATAACTTCTCCCAAGGCCAGTAAAAGGGGTGATTAAAATATAAAAGTGCCAATGTTTTATTGAGTTTGTATGATAGAGGAGTTTGCAAAGTTCTTGAGATTAATCCTAGAAGGAATATAGTGCATAAATTTAGGAAAGCAAATAAAGTGAGTTGTTTGCAACACCTCCTAGGCTCTGCAACCTGGAGCTGCAGAAGTCTCAGTTGTAAGGTTTGCAAATGGAACTGAGTTTTGGGTACCTTCTACTCTTTAGAAACAGATCCTCTTACTCCTATTGTTTATTTGCATCATAATACTTGTGAGCAGAATGTATAACATGCACAAGCTCTAATTAATGGTATATGGATATATTCCAGTAGTATCAACACACACACATACAAAATATTTGAATTCCAAAGATAGCTTTTTTCCCCTCAGCCAGAAGTATATTTTTTAAAAAAGAAAAAATGCTTAATGTGAATAGTCTTGATAAGAAAGGATACTAGCATATAACTAAATGGGGTTTAATGAAGGGTGAAGGTGAATACTGAGTATTGCCTGTGAGTACGGATTAATTAGTGAATAAACTATGAGTTTTTTGGGGATTAGCAGTTGTTAGAGATGAGCTGAACAGATCCTTCCTTAAATAATTATAAGGCTGCTGAGACTGATGCAGGATTTATGATGTTAGATAGCATGGAAATGGTAAAGTGGATAAGGTATTTATTCAGGAAGGCAAATGCATAGCAAATTTGCTTCTCCCCTATATGTTCCTCAGAACTCCCTCTTCTCTCTTTATCTTTTAAACAGTTCTAGCCTGTCAGCCTTACTAGACCACTTCTATTTTTAAAATTTTAGATCTAGCAATATTAACCATTTATGATTTTAATAACATCTGTTGCCCATGAAACACTGCAAGTATTTTAGTGGAATATGTTCTTTCATGTTCAGATAAGAAATCCCTATGTCTTTAATTAATAACCACACAAATGGTGTCAAATGCTTTTTCAGTTCAACTCTGGGTTTAGCCTGGTTAACGTTATATGTCTCTATATTTGTGCTTGGATTCCAAGAGTTGGAAGTAACTGTGTTGATGTTACTGAAAAACAGAGCAGTAAATGGAAAGCGGAGGAAATTTCAGATGTTCCAGCTTAAGAGGATAGAAATACATGAAAGTATGTTCAAGCAGAGTCTATATACATAAAGGCACTGGGGTTATATAACTATTAACTTCCATTAAATATAAATTGGCCATGTCCTATAGTTAAAATAAAAAAGCCAACACACACACAAATGGAAAGTGATTGTTTAATTAAACTATGCTGACTTTTACTATGGTTATTGTACTGTCACTATTTTTGTAGAATGAAGTAGAAGGATACCAGATTTGTCACTAGTCTCTTCTTCAAGGACTTCTTCGTACTGGCACTATTTTTATAGAATGAAGTAGAGGGATGCTAGATTTGTCACTAGTCTCTCCTTCAAGGACTTCTTTACTCTGTCAGTATCTCATTCTTGCCTTAGTGTTGCAAGCAGAACTACAAAGCCTATTCTTGGTCAAGATGACCTTGTTCTACTAACCCACTTGATGAATAGCTTTGCATTATTAAAATTTATCTAATGAATCAAATAAGTTGATGCCATCTTTGCAAGTAATTAGGAATTGCATGTTGTTTAATAAAGTCTTATGAATGCAGGCCAAAGAAACTGATGTTGCAATCAAGAAAGCTGTATTACTGACGGAGAAGCTGACCGATGTTTGAACCTTGACAAGTAACATTTGGGGGATCCTCATTAAATGACCACTGAAGACCACCAAAGACCCCCATAGAGCACATGCAGTGATTGGGAGAATGACATAGCAAATACTAAAATTTTATGTAGATTACTAACCAATCATTGTAACTGGGAGTTTATTCTATTGTTATTTTTGTGCATAAATATGGTGAAAGTGCCTGCATTAGGTGTGCTTGATTTGTGGAAAATCCACTGAGCACCCAGGCCTGAATAAAAGTAGTATCTCTCTCGTGTGTGTAGGAATTGGTTTATTGCACACTGGGTAACGAATCTGCTTTTAGGATAACATTAGTTCTTCATCATCTCTTTGTCCTCTGGTTTTGGTGCAAATAAATGCATATTATAGATTCCTGCTTCATAGTAATTTTTTTCTTATCTGTATTATACAAGAAATAGCATATTTGACAATGAACTGTTTAATTATTTGCAGTTTATTCTCTGTCTTCAACCAATGGGAAAATAATTGGACTTATACGTGCTTTTGTTTAATAAAACCATTTTAACTTGCACAAGATTTTGTAGTCTAATGAGTTTTTGTTTTATTTTTCTTTATGAAAATATAATTTTCAAGAACTGTAACAGATTTCACAGTATTTGTATAGCAATCTGGTTAATTAAGAGCAAAACTCCTACTTTTCGCATACAGGTAAAGACTCTTCATGAGCCATTGTGGGACAACTCTCAGAACTAGGGTTTAAGTAATATTGTATAATATAAATGCCTTCTTTATGCTTTTTTTTTTTCATAATTAGAAATGGTCAGCATTGGGAATGCAGTTGAAGCAATTTGCTTTTCTTCAAGAATACATAGTGAGGTCTTTATTGTTGATTTTTTTCAGTCCCCTGGGAGAGGGGGAAGGGCTTTTAGCATTTGAACTTAGTTCTCTAGAGTCTTAATCATTTGCTCACATAAAATGGTACTTCAGAAACCTTTAATGTGTTTTTTATAAGATTCAAAAATAAGTTTACTTTTGAATGTCAGCTGCTAGCTCACTTGCTTTGAAGTGCTATTAATGATGCCAGAACTGTGTATCATTGAAACCGTGACCTTTCTATAAGCCTGGTTCTGGATCATTAAAGCTGTGAAAAGCTTTGCTGTTAACTCCAGTGAGGGTCAGAAGATCCATGTTACATCATGCTTATAGTATTAATCTCTTTCATAACAAGGCAATATAGAATCAAAACATATCAAAACATTATTTTTTTATAAATTTTATAATTCTCAACTTATTATCTTGTTTCCACCTCCCACAATGCTTAAAGCCTTCATGACTTATGCTGAGTTGGATTTGTAAAGTAATTATCAAAAGCCTTTGATATTTATGAGAGATCTGAAACATTTCTACTAATTAATTATTGAATCCCCAAGTGACTCAATCCTACCAATTTGTAATAAATATTTAAGATTTCCATGGAATAAAGAGGGTTGGTTTATTGGTTGTTTCTTCTTTTTCTTTTTTTTTCTTTTTTCTTTTTTTTTTTTAATTTTCCCTTCATGGTTTTGAATTCTGAAGCAAGAGGACTTTTAATAAGATTCATTGAGGTTTTATCTATGTGGATTTTAATGTGTACTATATCCATTTTTCTTAATGTTGATGGCTTGCCTTTGAAATTAGCAAAACAAATCTGTTGCTCTATCTCTGAAAATATGCATTAGGCAGGTTCCAATGTAACAACTTGCATGTGTCCATAATTTCACACACTCAGAATTCTAAACTGTAGGTGAATGGTCTGAGAGAGGGTTATGAAATCTGGGAGAAGTAAAACTTCAGAAAGTGAGAAAAAATATATCCCAAATTTGTTTGGAGGCCACCTAGAGTGAATGGGAAACAGTAAATACAACATCTAATCTCTGTTTCCTCTGAAAACCATTCTTCAGCAAAAGACATGATTCTGCTTGAAATTCAGAAAATAGAAACTTATCCTGAGAGTAGTCCCCTAACTTTTTTCAGCACTCTCTGAATGGAGTGATAAGAGGTAATCACTGAATTTTCAAATCATGCTGTAGGAGAAGGTAGTGACAGTGTGGTGCTGCCTTCCTCTGAGATTATTTCCTGACAGTAAAAATAATAAGATGTGAAAAATATGGCTTTGTTATCTCATTGTCTTTTAAATAATTCAAGGTTAACTTAGCTGGAAAGGAAGTAGGATGTAGCCAGGACACCAGTACGCTCTGCTGAGAACTGTCTTTCCACCTACTTTGGGACCTTTTACCAGTCACAGAGAGGCTCTGCTGCAATTATGTATTGATGACTGCACAAAATAGATAGCTAATATTAATTACCTAGGAGGCTAACTATTAATATACTCACCAGGTCCAATGAGCACTGTCTGCCAGTCCAGCTGTTGCCCATCAGGTGGGGGGATATTAGTCTCTGTTGCTCGTTGATATAGGCTAATCCTTCATGGTGTTGAGTTGCTGTTTTATTCTCTGCTTTTCTTATTTTTTTTCCTCTTAAAGCTTTTTACCCTTTTATGTTAGTATTTTTACTCTTAAATCTCTGAGCTCCTTACAATCCCTCTCAACAATATTTGCACTTCTGAAAATGCCTTCATATGAAATATTGTCTATCTCACTTTTAAGTCACTTTTTGAATTCAAAGGACTTATGATTTGTAGGTGGCTCATTTGCACTCTCAGAACTTCTTGATGAAATCAAATATGTCAACAAGGAAGCGGATTTTTGGCCGAAATATGACATATTTTGCCCTCTTTGATCCTACCTTACGGGGACCACCTAAGCATTGGCTAGGATGTTATCTTTGTAAGCTAAATCTTCTGGCATGCTCTTTCTGCTTTTGGAAAATAATATACAGGCATATTTTAAACATGGCTAAAAAATCCTCTGTATTTCAGACAGTTAAGGCATTCTACAGTGTACTTTTCTTCTATACCACTGTCAAGCACAGTCCTGTATTGTCATGACAGCTATTCACAAAGCTATTCTGGGTCCTCTGCTTACAAGGTCCTTGCCAGCCTGAGCAAGATGCTGCTGCTAGCATTGAGGCATTGTAATGTTATTACTGCTTCTCTTTAAAAATCAAGACTATTGTTTCCTTGAGTGAGACTTAAATTCATGAAGCTAAACTCAAAAAGGATGTCTAAATCATGTAATCTTACCTCCTCAGTATGACAGGCTATCAAATTTTACACTGCTGGCTTACATCAAACCCAAAGATTTGTTAAGGCTTGAAGTCCTACACTGCTTGCAGTAGGATGCTGTCTGTAATCCAGCTCCCTAGGTCACTTTTGTTTGAGGTCTTTTACTATGTGAAATGAAAACAGGATATACACAGCTTAAGTGCTTTATATTCTTTGATGTCAGTATTTTTCCTCCTGAATCTTTGAGTCAGTCACTATCTCAACAACTACACTCTGTTTTTACTTTTATTATCTGGAGTGGCTTTAGCTTACTAACTTTCAGTTAGCAACAATGTTCTTAGCAGATCTGAGCCTTGGACATGTATCCATGCTGTATCAGCTGAGCCTCTGTACAGAGGGTTGCGGTATTGGTGTCCACGTAGGAGGAACCAATTATGTGAGACGTGGTAGACAATCCAAGCAGTTATCTGATCTTCCTATCTAACAGTAACTTTCTAATTATTTACTGCTCTTTTGTGAGGTTACAATGTGATTTACATCTGTTTCTGGGACAGTATTGAATACATTTTCTGTATAATTATTTGTGCATACTCTCTTTTGATCCATACTTTCCATAAAGACGCATTCATAATTAATGTCACAGGTCTGCATTTATTTCCAGAGGTAAAGAAAGTATAAATTCCCATAGCTCATTTGGACCTGCAGGGGAATATAATTTTTTAGACCTAAGTAAGCTATTCAGCATTATTTAGCACTAAAATTAGCAACATTCAGATAACTCAACTGTTTAAAAAAACCCTGAGAAACAAATGCAAATAGATCTTTGCAACTCTGAATGTAAACAAAAAAAAAAAAAGGAATACAATCACTGAGTATAATGTTATAATAAAACATTGAAGCACATAAAAACCTCACTCACCAAGGTATTTGCTTCATATAGACTCATAATTTATTCATAGTCTGCCTCAAATATGGCTGGGGGAAAGGACATAAACAAGGAATGTGAGGTTTTGTTGTTTTTCCCTTTGTGACTTCTTTTCTGCCAGATTCCAAATGAAATGAAACCGAAGTTGGCACTACACAAAATTTGATTCAGATGAAACTTTAGACTCTAGAGCCATTAAGCATACATTTCTTAAATAAAAAATGAGTTGTCTGCAAGCTGCCTTGACATGGTCTGCAAAGTCTAATACATAAGAAGCCAGCCCAGTGAATTGTTAAATGTTACTGAAATAAATAAAAAGAAAATAAGCATCCCCTGTCCTCTCCTCCTTTCTTCTCTTACAATTTTGTGTGGATATAATACTCCAGATAAAATAGTCAGTTATAGGTCTGAATGCAGAAGCGGAATTATTTTCTATATCACTAAGTCATTGCAACACAATTTGAAAAAATGAGATGTAATAATTTACTATTCAGAAAAGTGTTTACACCATTTCAACTTTTCATCCAGCAAATGAAGAACTAGGACACTCGCCTCTTCCCCACAGATGTTAGCTGTAATGTTTTCTTAGAGGTTAAGTCTCTTTAGCATATCCTAGGTGTCTAAACTATGGTACTGAGAAAGTAACAATGACTTTTTTGGATGTCTTCCTGTCTAGACACTAGTAGTGTTTTCTATCTGGGATTGAGTCCATGTTCAAAGCATATAATGGGCAACTTACAGAGCAAGGCAACTGTCAGTTGGTTTCAATTTGCTATACTTAAGCCTGCACGTCCACCGAAAATAATTAGACATCTATACATCAAAGTACTTGAGAACTACTGATATGACTGTAACTATTGGTAGTATGACTGTGCCCATCTTGATGGAGTCAGCCAGTGAATTTCATCTGTTCTCAATCAGCTGTAGTTTTATGCTTAGATCTGGCAGTGAGTATGTGGTGCTAGTGATTAAAATAAATATCTAGTTATTATCATGTTGTAATGTGAGCTCAACTGACTCACTGCAAATTCCTAAAAATTTGTGTAACTGGTACTGTCATGAGATCCATTGCAGTGGCTGACAATAGTTGCAATAAGATCTATGTTTCTGACAATTTCCTCATCTGTAAATAATCCACAAAGAACGTTAATAAAACAAATGGCTAGCGGAAAAACCTTACCCTCTTAAAAAGCTTTTAATAGCATGAATAACGAAGAATGACATCCCTTCTGTCTCAAAAGAAGNCTAAGAAGAAGATAAATCCAGTCATTTCTGTGGATCTTTAGGGAAGTGTTATCATTGTTATGTAGAAGAGAAGCTACAGAATGATACCTTGAGTAGTAAAGAATACAAAATGCACTATAATATAATATAATATAATATAATATAATATAATATAATATCTAATTTTATTTTCAACTACTTGTGCTTTTATATTGACCAACTTTTCAAAGGCAAGCTTCTCAATATGGAACTGGTGAAAAGTCTTGAAATGGAACTTTAGTAAGAAAGAGTCTTTAAAAAGTGTTAATGTTCTTAGAATCATAGAATCATCAAGGTTGGAAGAGACTTTCAAGATCATCCAGTCCAACCATCTACCTACATCACCACTAAACCATGTCACTCAGCGCCACATCCAGATGCATCTTGAACACTTCCAGGGATGGTGACTCCACCACCACCCTGGGCAACCTATTCCAATAACTAATCACCCTTACAGTGAAGAATTTTTTCCTAATGTCCAATCTGAATCTCCCCTGCTGCAATTTAAAGCCGTTTCCTCTTGTCCTTTCACTATGGGCATGGCAGAAGAGACTGACGCCTGCCTCACTCCAACCTCCTTTCAGGTAGTTGTAGAGAGCGATGAGGTCCCCCCTGAGTCTCCTCTTCTCCAGACTGAACAACTCCAGCTCCCTCAGTCATTCCTCATAAGGCATGTTTTCTAGTCCCTTCACCAGCTTTGTTGCCCTTCTCTGGACACGCTCCAGCACCTGAATGTCTTTTTTGAAGTGAGAGGCCCAAAACTGAACACAGTACTCCAGGTGCAAGTATAATTGAGGAGAGAATCTTTTGTCTATATGAACTCTACTGTATCTTGTGCTTTATTTTTTTTTGCTGAGTGAATGAGCCTTGCCAAAAGTGTATTTAAATTCACAAACGGAATATTATTAAAACAAGGTTTATTTTCTGTAAGTCAGCACACTAGTTATTTTGTTTCTAACAAATGCCATATGAGTTATACAAAATGGACTGTTTAAAGAAAGCCAACATATATCTGAAATATAAAACAGAAACTAACTTTCTTAGATCCATAGTTTACTGCAAAAAGCAAGGACAAAAATGGCTGTTTGTGTGTTTGTTTTATAAATAACTAGGGAGGTTGCGGCTTTATGTCTGAGACAGACTAGTTAGACTGCTGAATTTACTCACAAAGGCATTGTTCAATACTACTGATATTGTTAATAGTATTATTCTTAGATCATCATCAGTGCTGGAGAAATTATCTTTTGTTTGCCAGCTACTTCTCTGGTTTACATAAAGTCTTCTGGCAAACTTTTATGGTGAAGAAATAAAAAGTGATGCATAGAATTAACCAGCCTCAGAATTGGAAAGATGAATGTTGGAGAGCGGCAGCAAATTTAAAAATGTGAGAAGAAGATGTTTACACACACTCTGAAATATATACTCTCTGTAGACACAGAAAATCTTGGATATTGAAAGTGTTTACCGAAGTCAATGACAATAGCGAAATGTCGTAACTGTAAGCATGTACATAAATCTTTGCAGGATCCAGGCCTTTTTTAATGAAATTATATATTTAAACAAAGTAAACCACATCATTCTGAGAATTTTTTTATTTCAAAATCAGTTCAAAACAAAGCTGAAGACCAGCTAACCAGTTTACCACAGGCAAATAGCTGAAGGCTTGCTGTGTGCAAGGCTACGTGAAAAGGGTGTGAACAAGCTTAGGAAGATCCTTACAAAGACATGAAATCTTACCATGGGCAGGTGAGGATAAAGGGCAGTAGCTTAACGGCTTGCAGGCAACCAAAAAGTTTGCACTGGGATTATGTGTTGATCAAGGTGCAGAGCACCTCAGGTTAACCTATTCCTGTTTTCTTGAGACACCTGGATATTCTGGGTATTTCTAATGTATTGGTAGCTAGCCTAATAAATGTACAGCTGGGTAAGAGAAGAGCAATCCTAAGCATTGCTTCAAAAGAGAAATTAAATTAATACAAACTTCCAAAATCCAATAATTTTTTAGCCCAATATGCAGGTAGAAGTCTCCTAGCAGAATGAAGCCTGCTAGATTTATTGCACAAAGTGCAGCAGTTGGGCAGCCAAATGACATGTCAGTGGCAAGGGCTTCAAGTAGGATGTTATAAAACTGAGAGGCTGGACAAAAGCTGGCAGCTGGGCTTTAGCTTTGACTACTTCAAGGTATCTAAGAGTGCATCCAGGTCAATGCAATATTAAATTTGAAATTGGTGTTCACAATTCAGGAAAGAGATCTTAGAGTAATTTTTGACAGTCCTCTGAAATTATTACCTTACCATGGAGCAGCAACCAAAACGGTCAACAAGATGTTTGACATCATCAGTAAGGACATGAAGACCCAGGTAGAATTGAAGTGCTGTAAGGAGACAAAAAGAGTTAGAAAAAGACAACTGGAACCATTAGTAGGCTAGAACAGCTGCCTAATGAGAAAAGACAAGGACCTCTCAAATTAGAGAAGGCTGAGGAGGAAGTTGAATTTGGAGCTGTTATTCACTGAGTCCCATAATACAAGAATTAGAGGGCACTTGAAACTAGAAAAGTTTGATTTAAGCAAATAGAGAAAGTATTTCTGTATATACTAGGCAGTGAGCCTGTTAATATGGCTACCACAGGATGTTGTAGAAGCAGAGGGTGTAGGGGTAGGTCAATGGCATGTAATGAACCAGCTACTCGATAGCTTTATGATTAACCACGCAGCCATATGTATTAGGAGTCATCTCGAGGGACAGGAATCAGAGACAGCATCTTCTGTTTCCAGCCAGACACCGGAAGTGATATGGAGCAATGCCAGAGGTCACCTGGGTATGCTTCCGGCCACGGGACCGGTACACTACCAGAAGGGGCACGGACCAATGAGAAGTGATGGGACATGGACCAATAGCAATGCATATAACACTGTGTCCACCTCCACGTATGGGGGACGCGACCAATCACTGCGTACGCTCTCGGCGGCCGATACAAATGTATAAATAGAGATGAAAAGTAAATAAAGTGGTTCTTTTGCTGGCTTCACATTGGAGTAGCGAAGTCCCTACACCCCCGCAAGAGGGTATTATCAGGTTCAAAAAAAGAATTAAGCAGATTCATAGAAAAGAGTTCTGTTAATGGAAAAATAAGAGAATAAGTAAGGATGCTCCCTCTAATATCACAAATATAGTAGTTGCAGGTACTGGGAAGGTAGAGGGGAAGCAGACCTAAAAAAGTGTTCAGGCTTGTCCCCTCCCCCAAAATAAGATCTTCTGTAACCACTGTCTGAGACAGAGTACTGTGCTAGGTGGACAAGTTGCCTGACCTTGGAGGGTATTTATTTTGTTCTGATATGAGTGATCTTAATCTGGAGTTTCTGGACTAACAATAAATACAGATGAGTATTCATGAGAGACAAGTGTGAACTTTTAACATCTGCTTGAAGCCATTTTAGGGAATGACCTGATCTGTGTGTGAATGGCTGCACCAAAATCACTCCTCAGTGCTGAAAAACAAGTCTTGACTGGATGACTCCTTGCTCTGTGGTTTTCATAAATCATGGTATCCTAGTTTTGGATGATGAAAGTCAGCTCTGTCTTGTATGCTTTCTGTAATTCAATAAGACCATAACATGTGTACAATACACAGAGTATGTAGGAAATATGTCACTTAAATAGAGACAAGATGTCTAGGTATGGGCAAGGAAAGATGAAAAGGTAGCAATGACAAAATACTCTTTAGCAATACTGGAAAGAGGTCCTGTGGATACATTTGAAATTTTTGTAGTAAGTCATTATTTTTTCTAAGTTTGTTCATCTGTTTCACACATTTAATTTCCTGTGATTTTCCACAATTCTGCACCATTGTAGATAAAAATGGATATCCTCTCTGAAGCTAATAATCTAAGAAAGAGTTAATTCCAATACTTAAATTGTACAACAAGTATTTTTCAGGTTGCTTTGACAATAGTACTGTCTTTTCAGCACTGCAATAGTGGTAAAATGAAAATAAATAGTTGAATTGCCACAGATGAGGCAATGTAATGTCTTTATACATATAGACTAAAGTAAAATCTTCACACAAATATTTGTATTTTGTATATTTATGACTGTCCCTCTCTGGCTGACTATATCTTAGTTATTTCTTCCATGCATGGAAATTATTGCCTTACAGCTGTATAAGCAGTGAAAATCAGTTTGACTAATTGACTAGTCTCTTCCTGTGTTTCTTTATGTTATTAGGTTTACTCAATTATGCTATCCTAATGTGGGCTGGAAAAGACTGACTTTGTGATTTTAAGCAGTCTTGTGTGTAGTTAGTTTTTCTAGAAAGGTCTTAAATAAAGCTGCAAGACCACACCAGAGATTCAGAGGGTAGCTTACTCCTTACTGTTTTATAGCTTCTCCATAATGTTTCATTATAATGGTGAGAGACAGATTTGACAGAATAATTTGAACAAAAGAATCAATGATTTCTATACATAGATAGATGTGCCATAGATGGCACTAGCTCTTTGATGAAAAGGCTTTGATAAAGCAGGCTTAAGAGAGACATATGAAAACGTGCAGTTTTATGGAGAGAGAGGCTTACAATGCAACAACATAGTTGCATTGTATCTTGACATAAAGATGAACAAGTGATTCTTATCTGCTGTCTGTAATGAGTTCAGTGAACTTTCTATGTAGCTGATGATGAAATCTAGATGATAAGAGTTGTTAGTCAAAATGATGTTGGTGACTGAGATACATGGAGTAATTGAGGATAGCAGAATTAGTGTTCTTTTCTTCTTGCTTATGAGGAACAGGTTCAGTAGCCAGAGCACTGTGGCTGCTGGGAGGAGTCCTAGGGAAGCCTCTGGCTTTTGGAGGTAGATCCCTGGAGGTATTAGTACAGGATCATATGATAGCTATATATTTGGATTTAGACTGTAAGTTTATCTCATCTTTTCTGTTCCTGAGTATGATAAAACTGTGATGTATTTATATAGAAAAATATGCTTTTTGTTTGTTTGTTTCACTGATTTCCTAGAGAGCAGCTGCAGTGTGTATTATAAGCCTTGAAGACTTTGGTCAGGATCTGCACAGCCCAGTGGAGCTGGAGTGGACATACTACTTGCTGCTGGAAATATTTAGATAAAACAACCACCACCACAACTCTCCCACTCAAAAAGTCTAGTTAACCTGGTATTCATGAATTAATGCTATAATGATATGATTAGAACATGAGGCTTCTGAGCTGTTGCAGAGCTGTTGGTAAAAATGTTAAAATTGAAATGTCAGTGTCTTTGGCACCCAGAATTTGCCAACAAATAATCAGCAAGCCAAAACTTATTGTCAAGGACTCTGTAAGGAGCAAGTAAAACATCTTTATATGGTGCCTTTCTGGGAAACATTGGATTTTGCTCTGTAGAATGAAGGTTTAGCCAGACTACTTGTCTGAAGAAGCTCTGGATGTTTTTCTTCATATGAGCCCTGGGCAGAAACAAGAAAAGGAAAACTGGTTTGGCAGAAGAATCTGGGTGACTGATCAAGGAGAAAGCCCTAAAGAAGACAACCTAGGGGGCTTGCTGGAAAACTGTAGATAATTTGAATAGAAGAAACAGAACATAAAAACTACAGAGTGGCATTCTCTGTTCATATAAAATGTTTAATTTTTTAGATAAGGAGGTTGTTTATAAAATCTAAATTTGTGACTAACTTCTATGGAAATCTAGTGCTGGGTTGTCAGAAGAAAATACCTTATGCTAATGTTAGTAAGAAGAAATAAATAGAATAATAGAATGCCACCTCAAGTACAGACAGAGGTCCTTTGTATTGTCTAGAATACTGAAAATGGGCTCTCATCTAGGCAGCAATAATATTCTTTTATCACAGGGAAACAACAAAAGCAGTTAATGCTGAAAATCTTTTTTTTGTTGTTAGGACCAGGGTGTTCAGTTTTAGGAAACTTTTGCAAACGAAAAACTCTTCTTCTCCTGACCTTTGCATCTATTGCATATATTATGTTGCACAGCTTGGAATGAAGGAGAGGAAACTGTTTTCCAGGTGGTTTCCTCCTTGCTGTATCTAAGCACAGCTTTGACATAATTGGAAATCTGTCCCTGTATGGTCTGTCTCTGATGAAGGCAAGGGAAAAGAGATGGTGATGTGACTGATCGACAACCCTCCCCTCTGTGGAAGACTGTTCAGGGGAGGTGAGCACAGGCAATTGGCTCATGTAGCTCAGGGAAGAAAGCAAGGAGTGACCACAGCTATTGCAAAGAAAGCTGAACTTAGGTCAACAAAAAGGGTACCAGAAGGTGGGCTTTGTTTAAGGTCAGCTGGCTGTGTCAGTTGAGTGGATCAACTGGTTGTGTAATTGAGTATTTTAGTTTATTTTCACACAGAATCACAGAATCTAAGGGGTTGGAAGGGACCTCGAAAGATCATCTAGTCCA
>VZRW01003911.1:112118-177991 GCA_013398125.1 Aegotheles bennettii | reverse complement strand
GTTGTTCTTCCCCAGATGCAAAACTCTGCACTTGCCCTTGTTGAATTTCATTAAGTTTCTCCCCGCTCAACTCTCCAGCCTATCAAGGTCTCTTTGAATGGCAGCACAACCCTCTGGTGTGTCAGCCACTCCTCCCAGTTTAGTGTCATCAGCAAACTTGCTGAGGATACATTCTGTACCCTCATCCAGGTCGTTGATGAAAATATTGAATAGTACAGCTCCCAGTACCGACCCCTGAGGCACTCCACTAGTCACAGTCCTCCAACCAGACTCTGCCCCATTGACCACAACTCTCTGACTTCTTCCCTTCAACCAGTTCTTGATCCAATTTTCTTCCCAAGTTAGTTAATCAAGAATGTGAATGTTTCCCTGAGCTACATGGAGTAAGGGTATAAGCTGCTCAATAGAGTATAAACACTGAACT
This sequence comes from Aegotheles bennettii, assembly GCA_013398125.1. Taxonomy (NCBI): domain Eukaryota; kingdom Metazoa; phylum Chordata; class Aves; order Caprimulgiformes; family Aegothelidae; genus Aegotheles; species Aegotheles bennettii. The sequence continues at coordinate 177,567 of VZRW01003911.1, read as the reverse complement.
GCCAACAGAATAAACTTTGAAGATAGCAGTGGGCTTGGGATGGATTCAACTTAAGTATTCCCTTCTGTTGACTGGGGATAACCAAGTGCCATGATAGTGAACATATAAAGACCATTACTAGAAGTCATATTTGTATTGTGATCTAACTGTATGTTGAATTGTTATGTTCTGCTTGTATTGTGATTTCTCTACATTGTCATATCCCTTTGATAAATTAAAATCCAGTGTAACAGGAAATATCTTCAAATAAGCAAGTATTAATTGTTAAACCTTCCTTGTGTGGAACGACTAAAAGAAGCTGCTCAGAGATTTATGGGCTCTGAAAGGGTATACTGGACAAAAAGGGGTTTTATTTTCAAAGTCTGTTTTTCAGTTCCTGTAGACACATGTCAGTTTGGGGAGTGGGGAAAGGAGGGGGTGGGTAGTCAGTGGAATTGCCAGTGTGTTGTGTTCAGATGCTATTTCTTGATGTTGCTTTGTGTTTATCTTACACAGATGAATGTTATGCAAATAAGAAAATAGTTCTCCAAATGTAAAAGAATACAGATTTCTGATAATTGATGATCAGCTACTTTATACATAAACATGTTTAGCTTGCCACTAGGTGCCCCCATAACCATAAGAAAGTTCATTTTCAAAGACTGATACAATAAAATATTTTGAATAAACTGTAGGCAGTCAGAAATCTTTCTGGCTGGTATTTATGCTATTGAAGATCCAAAAATGCTATAATGTTGTTGGGTTTTATGAGTTATGTAGCTTTAAAGTGCTTTCTAAATGCAGTTAAACTAAGTGTTCTTTTTTTCCCCTGCTGCTTCTCAAAATAGTCCATTTTCACCATTTTTTTAAAATGAAAACTGAATACTGTGTACAAATTGTTGGGCAATTAGGTTGGTATGTCATTTATAGCTCTGTATGGGATCAATTACCAAAAAGAATCAAAACAGAAACTTATATCTAACATTAATTCAAGGTCATATATGTATTTTTTTTTGGATGGGGCAGGATAGCTGAAGACTGGGGATATGGAATTTTTTTGCTTCTACGTAACCAGCTGTACTTGTGACAGATTAGAAGGGCTTAAGCCATTATTGACTGTATGTTTAGAGGTCTAAATAAAATGATGTGTTAGCTCATTAGAAACACTGGCTATTTATTATATCTTGTTGGCTGGTGGACTCTGTTAAAATGTGGCAGAGAGGGAAAAAAAATTGGATTCAACCCTGTGTTTACACTTTGTCATGCCTCTTATTAACTGTATATTACCAGTTAACACTGTGTTGATGCTTTTACTGGACTGTTCATGTGTTAGTTAGGGATCTGTTCATCCTGCCAATTCTAAACCTTATGTTTGATAGTGACACTAAAACCAATAATCTATTGTAAAGAACCCCATGTGAAATCTCTAAAGCTGTGGTAAACGCTGAACACTTACGTATGAACACTTACACTATTTGTGAGTAATCTTTATTATTTATCTTGCATCTTGCTATGTATAATTAACTTTATAAATATTTTGCTGTCACTTTTCCTTAACATGGCAGGAAATAATAAGGTTTTACAGAACCATAAGATGAGAAATTTGAAGGGAAGAAAAGAACATGTTTGGTTTGGGGCAGGCATCACTCTAAATCTTCAGCTGTGAGGGCTATAAACCTCAGTGACTGCAAAATAAACATTTCTGTTTCCAGAGACAGAGAATATAGACTGTTAATCCATGTAGTCCATCAATCAAAAGCACAGCTCAAGAAAACAGCCACTTAATTTTCTTTGTGTTTGAAAATGAGAATGGTTAAGATCGTGGCTGCACTTTTATTTGTATGCCTTAGCTTTTCACTTCATGGTGGAGTTAAAAAAGGCAAAAAGACATTTTCTCACTTGGTGTTCTATACAAGAAGTGTATATCAGCTAAAGAGTTAATCTGACAACAGGACACCTGGAATAAGACCTCTTTTAATACTTTCTTGTGTGATTCATGTCTCTCTCCAGAGTGAAGTGGTTCCTGACTCGCTTGCAATTGTACTTTGATCTTTCATTCTCTTTGTCTCCAATTCCACTAAGCAGCTGTATCCTCCTTCCCTCATCCTGAAATCCTGCTGTAGTCATCTCTCTGTTTGGCCCCTATGAAGTGGGAGGCTAAACAGGGGAATGGTGCTGGATGATGGGCTGGAGCAGTGGTAGGAAGAATGGCTGTGGATGGGGAAAGTGATGGGGAAGTAGGTGAACTGTAGAAGATGGTAATGGTGTGATGTTGTGGGGCTTACAGGCTCAGTAATACAGCATTACTCAGACAGCTGAACTGTTTCGGCCTTCTCCCTCCAGCTGCCCATTTTATTACTGTCTTTAAGAAAATGGAAAATGACCATGGGTAAGGGAGGTCCATGAGGTGTAATCTGGTTGGGCTGTATGGAATAGGCAGAGTGGGCCTGGCATTATGCCACTGCCTGTGTGTCCTTTAGAGATCTCTGTGTGTGCTGGGTGTCTATCTTTAAGTGACAAGGGAAGTAGTGAGTGGTGCTGCCAGAGCTGAGCTCCACCTCCTCACTATGTAGGCAGACTTATTTTGAAACTTCTCATTTCAGTTCACTGTGTAACTTCTTTCTCCCTTCCACTTTGTAATATTTTATTTTATTTTATTTTATTTTATTTTATTTTATTTTATTTTATTTTATTTTATTAAGTAAAAAATTAAAGATCATTAAGCTGGTTCCAAGGAAACTGGATGTTCTTTTCCTACCTCAAGAAACATTATTGTAGACCTTATCTTGACTAGTCAATGTTGCTTCTCCTTCTGCAAGTGCTGGAAAATTGGAAGGAACTATTAAGAAATAAACTTCAAAAGAGTAGTTATTTAGTTTAAAAGTTGTTCTCACAGAATTTAAATGTATGTTTTTGGGACTAAAAGTAGTTGTGCATTCTTTAAAGATGTTATTTGCATTTCAAGAGAGGAAAAAACCAGCTTCTTTTGTGATAGGACTCTTTTTGTGACAGTCGGAAAGCTAAGAGACTATCTTTCAGAAAAATTATTCCTCTTTCAAGTGATACAGAAATGCAGATTATCTTAATATATTAATTTAATGACTTCTATCCTCTAGCTAATAATGTATAAAAAAATGAAGGTATCAGTGGGGGAAATGCAAAGTTTCCCTTATTATGTGGTTTGTAACCTTTGTATGTGTGGGTTGAAGAGGTAGAAGGTATCCATTGTTGACTTTATGTTTCCTTTCTAATGGCACGGAAGTTTAACAAGTGAAATCTTTAACAGCTGGATAGTTAGTTCACGAAATAAGGGAGCACTATAAATAATTACCTAAATTTCAAAAAATTTATAAAAATTAGCTGATATTAGCAGATCTTAGAGGAAAAAACAGACAGCTGGATAAATGGAACAGACAGATGATCATCTGCAGTTTCATTTTTAATTTTGTGTATAATATTTCTTGAATACAACTCTAGTTTGTCGTTGTCTTCTGTGACATGTTTTCTTGCAGTGAGGGTTATGGAAGATTTTGTGATCAGAAGATTGATAATAGAGGTCATCTCTGAAATTTTTCATTCACATCCTAAAATCACATCTGTTATGTATTTATAAAGAATTAATGAGCTAAGTGTTACCATCTCAAATTTTCATGCTGCTTAGAAATGGACTGAGTGCATTCAGACATGGCTTGAAATATTTAATCCAGCCGTACTGCAACTACAATCTGATGTGGTGAAATCTCTAAAATAGGGTGTTGGGTTTTTATTCTTATCTCAAGGGCAGAGATTGCTTGTTTACTTTCTGTGAGGGTCGAGGATCTACTGACTGGGTAGAGGTTTTGTAGGGGAAGAATATCTAATTCCACAATCTTCAAAAATGTAGCTATTGTTTGTACTTAATTTCCCAACTATGCCACATCTAGCTTTATATGAAGGCACTGACTTCAGTGTCTGTACTCATATCTCTTTCCTACCATGTAATTGTTTAAACTGGAAATCACTAAAAACATGGAACATACTTTTTAAAATGTTTTCACTGGAAGCATAATAAAAGAATCTGATCTTTAAGGCTGTGCTGCAATGATGATTTCTAGACAAATAGTATATGTGTCTATACAGTAGAGAATGGAGTAAGAATGAGATAACCAAGAAAGCAAATAACAGGTGAATTGGTCTTTTACAGAACATTATACACAAAATACAGTATTAAGTATTTTACCCAAAAGACTTATTGTCCACTTCAGCTGGGGTACTAAAATTGAATGAGAATGTCTCAGAGTGCACCAAGCTGACATTTTACAGTATCCATATAGGGAGATATTATATGTCATGATATTTTGTGCTGTGGAAATGTCAGCATATATTAAACAGAATAAAATCAGTGCATTAGCAGTCAGACCAAAATATTTAGTTAAATAAAATCCATTCCATTTCCCTAAATTGCACAGATAATTGCAAAAGAGAAAAATTTATAGTCCTCATCCTGCAAGAGCCCTTTCTGGACAAACGTGTCCTTTCCTGAAGAATTTCTATTGTGCTTCAGGCCTTAGTTCAATAACTTAACTCCCTGGTTATACTATAATTCTGAATATTTTAGAACTGAAAGCCTTTTTTTATTCCCTTTGCTTACATAATTTCAGTTTTTGTAGGCTATGTTCTTTGAGTCACTGCTGACCTGCCTGTTAGGACTTTTAAAGAAAGCTGCTTACCTTGGGAACACAAGTGAGCTAATTTTCCATCTCATGCTAAAGTAATATAAATTACCTTTTACTAAGTATTCCTTGCTGTTTTGATTTCCTTGAAGCATCATAAGGAAATGATTGGTACAATTTCTTGTGTAACAGTTCTGACTGATACCCTTAATCAATAGAGAATATAGATGGAATAAAAAGGAGTCAGAGTCCATCAGATCATATCATACTAAATGTCACTAGAGAGTATATATGTTGAGAGACTGACTGCAGTCTCCTGTGAGCTGCTCTTCATTCTTTGCCTGACATGCTGTAATTTAGAGGTGAAGAGCTAAATTTAATATTCTTGCGGAAAGTCTTCTGGTTGCACAGAACAGCAACAGCAGCTCAATGGAAATTTTCTTTGCTCTCATCAGACTGTCAATAGACTGTGGTACTGCAGGATCTTGCATGTTCAAGAATAGGAAATGAACGAGGAGAAGCAGGTAATTGTTTTTTGCAGCTCTTTCAGCTGATTCAGAACCTGCAACTGAGAAGAGCTTAAGAGCAGTGCTCATCAAAACCTTACAGCACAACTTTTCCAGCTACTACAGGACCATGTAAACAGACACTTCTGACTCTGCCTTGTAGCTGACTCATATTTCTCCGTACAATGAACATCTGCAGATCTGAGTAGTTGCTTTGAGACTGTTCTTCCAACAGGGAAAAATATGTAACAAATTCATAAGCAGTGCAGAATTTATCCTGTGTTGAAATAAGCCTTTGTCATCCTTCTAAGGGCATAATATCTGCCCTGTGAGGGGGAGAAGAAGAGATCATTGCTTACTATTTCAGTTCTTCATTATTTTCATTCTTATTTCAGTTTAGAGTTTGTACAGTTAGTACCTCTTACTACCTGTGTCTGATTTCTGGGTATTCTTGCCAGCCTAATTTGATTTCCCTGTGGGTGCTGTTTTATTGGATCATGCATTAAGTGAATATAAACCAATAACTCTGGTTTCTGTGGAGCTGGAACTTGAAGGGAAAAGAAACCTAACTTTGATACCTGAACAGAAACATAGCAATCTTAAAAGTGGCTAGTCTCTTTAATGTTTGTCTGACCTAAGGATGTATTACTGTTCATAAGGGGCAACAAATGATAAAACTTAAACATACTGCATATTACAGCTCTTTTTTTTTCTTCTCAATATATGTAACAGGCAAGTTGCTTTGGTAGACAATATATCTCTCCTTGTCCTGATATTTGTACAATATCTCTAAGGATTTAGGAAAATGAATGGTCTGAATCGTGCACTGAAGGGTAAACAGAAATATTGTAAATGTCAAATTTACAGAAAACTACCTGAATATTCCAATTTTTCTGTAAATTATCTTTATTTCATATAGAATTGGTCTTAATACATAATCACATTTATTTTGTCATAAAAGTATATTTATGAAGGGTTAGAGGACCTCCAATCAATTAACACATTTGTCCATTGTGCATTATGTGGTTTTTGTTTATTCCTGACTCTGTCTAAAAATAATGAGAAGTGTTATTCAAATGCTAGATCTAACTTTTCCTTTTCCTAGGTACAAAACTTAATTGTGTTATTGTCTTTAATCCTTCATAGGAAAGTAATTGTTAAAAAAACTTTTATTATGTGTTCGAGAAGGCAAACTTTGATTATCTTGTCTGGACTTTCTCAAGTGGTAGCCTTCATGCAAAGACAAGATCAAAGAGGAAACTAAGGTTTTAAGTCCTGAAGATCCATGAACAGAGTGCATTTTCTCATATGGCTTCAGACAGAAAGACTACAGTATGTACTCTTTGAGGCTTTTCTACAATGCAAACCAGTGTGTTGTGAGTAGTGATGACTGGGAGATCTTCAAAAGCTCACTCCTAACCTCAGCTGAAACACTACAATTTGGGCACCTGTTGTGTGTCATCTGGATAAGACACTAAAGCAGGTGGGCTATTCTTCAGTTCTTGGTGTCTTCAAAGCTTTTGGCTAAAACATTCATTCCAAAAAGGCAAAACACAAAAAGGTTAATAGAGGGAAATGTAAGGTGAACCTTGATTACTTAATGAACATATAGGAGACTAGATCAAAAAGATGTAAAAGTTCCTCTTTTGGCCTTAAATTCTAAGAATCTGTTATCTTCAATCTATGGAGATGCCCTTAAGTGATGAAGGCAGAGAAGTTATAAGTGGATAAAACTGAAGAAATACTGAGGCTGGAAAGAATGAATGACAAACAAAAAAATCAAACCCTATTGAAATACTCCTGCAAATTACTGCTGCTGCAGTAGCTACTGCTACATGAGCTAACTTGTGTGCACCTAAAGACTGCCTTGTTCAGGATTTCTGGACTTACCAATATTAAAAAGTCTTCAGCCCTCCCTCTAATATTCTGCTTTTTTGTTAGTACCACACTTGCACTGCTGGTCTTACTGAGAAGTCTTTGAAGCAGAGTTGAGATAGTCTAAGTAAAGCAAAATAGATCTTGTAATTCTAATGGCTGAGAAACATGGAAGTCAGGTAGGTGATATTGACATGTTGTGGGGGAAAACCTGGTTGCTAGTAACAGTGACCCATACAGTTCAATAGAAGTCTTCAAACTTTGATTTAATAGGGTTGTGGTCTGGGCAGCTCATTGAGACAGTTTTGTTATCTTTAGTTGTGGTAGCTACAATGATATGGTAGTAATGTGAACAAAACTGCAGCCTCAATTCTTATAAGCACAGGATACAAAGCTATTATTTTCTATCTTTTCTTGATCTGCTTTGGCAATTATGGAAGATGGCAGTGAGAGCACAGGGCTGCAGCTATGGGTCCAACAAAAAACAGGCCAGAACTAAAATGTTTTGCAGGCCGCACCTTCCATTGGCAGCCTTTTGCAGACCCACAAACACTGGGTGTCTGTGCTTTCTCTCTTGCCTAAACCAGACAGCACACATACTCTTTTACAACACGTAGGCTCTCAAGACTCGGCTTGACTTTGCAAACATGTCAGGATGTTGTTTGTCTACCACAAGAACATATTTTGCTACCAAATCCTTTTTCCAGAGGGGCGATTTAGGCTGGAAGTACTGAACACACTCTTCTTTCTAATTCCACAATGCCTAGGCTCTGACTTGAGCTTGTCAGTTTTTGTGTCTTCTAAAATCTAGTCTTCTGGAGAAAGATAGGGTATAAGTGCTGATTTGTCTCTTTCTTCCCTAATAAGATTCCTGCAGTTTCTGCTCCTCTTTTGTGGGATGAGAACATGCTATTCTATGCTTAATTTTGAAAATGAAGTTCACTCTTCCAAATAAACTCTCTCTTTTCTTTTTCAACTTATCAATTGTTGAATCTTTATCTGTCTAATGAATACTGCATGGAACTTCCAATTGACTATGCAAGTGTTTAAAGAATAATTTCTCTTTCTGTTGAACTTGACCATTCATGATTTTGCCAAAGGAAGTTATTTGTGGGCCAAAGATGGCTGATGGTATTGTTTACTCCTTCTCAAGAGCAATTAAGTTCCAGAAACTTACAAGTCAGTGCCAGAATCAAGCTGCCTACTTAGAGCTGAAAACATGCATCTGCTCAGTATCAGAGACACAGAACAAGATAAGCAATTGCATAGGTATGCTGAGCTGTACACATGACACATTAAAATTCCATTCACTTACATATCATAGCTTTGATTACTTCTTGTATTATTCACTATAATTTTTAAACATTTCTTGTTACTATATTATGCTTTGCTGTGCTCTTTTATCTTACCATTTTGCTTCATCTTGTAAGTGAATGTGTTGCATTATAAAAAGATTTGCTCTACAAAAATCTGTTAATTTGGCAACTTTTTTAATTGCTTTATAAGCCAGTCATAGACATGTTACTAATAGATGTATCCAGATGGATTTTTAAATAAGCTAAAGAAGAAATGCAGCAAAAAGGTTTAGGCTGTGTGCGCTCACAGCCCAGAAAGCCAACCGTATCCTAGGCTGCATCAGAAGAAGTGTGGCTGGCAGGCCAGGAGGTGATTCTGTCCCTATACTCTGCTCTGGTAGGACTCCTCATGGAGTACTGCATCCAGCTCTGGAGCCCTTAGCACAAGAAAGACATGGACCTGTTGGGACAAGTCCAGAGAATGGCCACAAAAATGATCAGAGGCCTGGAACACCTGTTCTAGGAGGAAAGGCTGAGAGAGTTGGGATTGTTCAGCCTGGAGAAGAGAAGGCTCTGAGGAGACCTCATTGCCATCTTCCAATACTTGAAGGGGGCCTATAAAAAGAATGGGGACAGGCTTTTTAGCAGAGACTGTTACTGAGGGGGTAATGGTTTTAAACTGAAGGAGGGTAGATTTAGGTTGGATATAAGGAAGAAGTTTTTCACCATGAGGGTGGTAAAACAGTGGAACAGGTTGCCCAGGGAGGTGGTGGATTCCCCGGCCCTGAAGACATTCAAGGCCAGGTTAGATGGGGCCCTGAGCAACCTGGTCTGGTGGAGGATGTCCCTACCTATGGCAGGGGAGTTGGACTAGATGACCATTAAGATCCCTTCCAACTTAAACTATTCTGTGATTCTGTGTCTCTTATGGTGCCTCCTCACTGTACAAAACTGCTTGATGAAAGAGACATTTATTAAGGAGCTGCCACTTCTTATTTCATTATATAGGTTTATAAAAATCTTGACAGTGCCCTTCAGACTATTAGAATTTGTCTTCATTTTCTGGGGGAAATTTCAAGTTTGATTAATTTGTTTAACACTTATTTTTCCTAGTGCTTACTGTTCACTTAGATTAATCTTCTGTGAACTTGAAAGTTTCTTACTGTTGCAGTCCATTCAGATTTAGCATGTTTTATGAGGGAATATAATTTGGTGCTTCATGTCTAGCATGATTCTGTGATTTAATTATGGTTTTTTTCATACCTTCTAGTTTAATATGACTCCTAAGGACTACTCTTGAGTAAGCATGTAAGAAATTCTGATATGAGGTCATGTAGTTATATTTTTTTTATAACGTACAGAAAAATTATAGTATAAATGTAGCTTAAGCGATATGTAGATGTGTTTTTCTTTTCTGTCAAATTCCTCAGCATCTCTTTAACAGATTGTGATTTTTGTTTTCTTCTGTTACTTAAGCCTCAGAGGGATCTAATTCTTGCTTATTCTCCTGTTTACTTTATCAGATATTTATAAAATGTTGGTTTGGGAAACTTTACTTTTGGAGCTGATGAAGGCCTGGCCCCTCGCTGAAAGTAGGCTTATCATCCATGGTACGTTTGGCTTTAGGTTTGTAGTTCTCTGTAGCAACTTTTTTTTTGTTTCTTCCACTTTGTTCTTCATTTGCAGTAGCTGTTGAAGAGAATAGTCTGGAAAACTTGCTTTTACTTACTAGGAAAACTAATTGTTCCTTCTATGTTTTCTATTGGATACCTTTAGTGGTTGTGAAAGAGTAAACAGATCCATCCTGCAATTGACTGAGAAACTTTGCTAGTCCCAAGATCCTACAGTTCTGAGCAACAGTAAGTCCCACTGAAACTGGAGTTGATTGAATCCTTACAGATAGCTTGGGAGTCCATAGTGGGAATGGATTGTTTGTTTGTTTGGTTCTGATTATTTGAGGATCAGAGTAAGTGATTGCCCCTTTATGGGCATTTTAAGGTAGAAAAGAATATTTCCAGTCGAAGTACTAGCTTTCTGGGAACAGTTGCTTCTGTAGGAGCTAGAACAAGACATGGGGTAATGGCACAGGAAATGGAAAAGGGAGGTTTATTTAGAAAGGCGGAGAAAAAAGTAATCCAAAACCAGACTCTACCTTCTGAAAGCCCGAAAATGGGGATTAATAAAGGTCTTGGTCTTTGTGTTGTTTGAAAACACCTGGAAAAATTCTAGGGCTTTTTTTACATAACTAGTTAAGCATTTCAAGGGAGACAAAAGGCAATATGACAAGTTTGAAGAGTGTGTAGTTCAGGCAGTCTTAACTTAAATATGGCACATGCCATTATCTTTGGATAAAACCTGAATATACATCTGTAGAAGCATGTTCTGGTACCCAGGACCCCTTGCAAGGCTCATCTGAGCCCCTCAGCTAAGATCCCAACACTCCTGGGAAAACACATTAAAGGGCAAAAACACTGGACAGTAAGAGGGATGTGAGGAAAAAAACACCTGAATGCAGTTTCAGTGTTTCCCTTTGATATTTTACTTCAAATATAGGTCTCTGAATTTGCTTCCTAAGATCCTAAACCTCCTTTTTTTTTTTTTTTTTAATATTCTACTAGGTACAAAACATCACATTGGTGGAAATTTCAGTTTACCTTTTACCCACCATATAATTTGCTAAGGTAAAGTTTTTAAACTTATATGTTTTACAAAAGGAGCATGTTAAATGAAGAATGACATAAAAAAAAGTTTCAGCTCCACGGGAGAAAACCCACACTTTTGAATTTTCCCCTATTTTCTTCTCTCTTATTGCATCTCGGTAATATATTCTGAGAAAACAGCATCTCAAAATAATGTTTCTTATTGTCACGTGTCTTTCTTTAAAAAGAGCATTTCTTTTCAAATCCATCCTTTGTTCTTGTACTGAGATTTGTTCAGTTCTTGACAGGCTGTGCTGGCAGAAGTTTGTTATTTGCTGCTTGGAGATCACCCCACTGAACTGGCAAGAAAAGTCTTGTCAGAATTTGGTCACCCCCCTCAGCTGAGCAGAGATCTCAGACAGCAGCTTCCAGCCCCTATTTTTGCTAACATAGCAGGGGAATCTATTATCCTGGTATGCAGCAGACAGTTGAGGTGTAAAGGCTAAATTTATGTCCCACTTTTGATCTTCTGAGAAGACACAAACTTCCCAGTTTTTCACACACTATTGGAAACTAGCAGATTTGTCAGCTGAAGGCTGGATAAGTCAAAATGTTTATTTGATGCAGCAGATGTATGGGTGATAAAGCAGTGTCACAAATTTAGGTCATTATTAACTGGATGCAAGCAGTTACAGACAAAGATCATACCAATTATCTGAATATTGGTTTTTATTATTTACTATTGTTATTTTAATATTGTGCCTAATCTTGCATTAATTTGAATTTTACTGGCAGCTGTGTTTGATCATAAAAAAACCCCAACCAAAACAAAACACTTGCTATGTATCAAGGTCTTGTTCAAGTTTGAAATACTCATCTATTCCGGGAGAAAGAACAATAAAATATGTGATTCTGATCAAAGATAGCTTAGTCAATAAAGTAAAAATTTATTGTTAGTAAATAATTTGACTTTATATTTGTGAATCAAGTATCAGCTTATGCATTTAAGGGTATCTCTGCTTTCTTTTAGATTAGTGTAATTTTGCTATGCATGTTTTAAAAAACAATTTTGTCTATGTAAAGACCTTGATGATTGCCCTTTGCAATTTTTTACAAATGTGAACTGTAGAGGTTGTGCACTATAAAAACAGGGAAGTATCTTTGGAAAGAAAACCTTACGAATAGTGTCCTAAACTTAACAGTGAGGACACTGAAAATGGAAGGGAATCAGTACAGGATGGCCATAAACAAATTTTCTTAAACAAGGTATTTTGATTCCCAGTCTTTGTTAAATCTAATGTTTGCTGGTGTAGTTACGGAGAGCTTCAGGACTGTAGCAAATTATATAGAGTTATGCAGGGCCTTTTTGTTAAACTCTGACAATTCCTTTTTTGCACTGGGCAAATCTAATTCTGAGTATTGCCTTGTGTTAGCTGTGTCCATTTTCTTGTCAAGGAGGACTGATGGTATTTAAGGTGTTTAACAAGTAATGACCTGGCTGAGATCTCTAGCATCAGAGCATATATCTTCAGTTGTTCTCTTCAGGGAGAAATTGAAGCACATTTTTTCATCACATTCTGCAAGAGAGGGGTTAGAACTATCTCACAACAACCACAGGCACTATGGAATGATTATTTGTTTTCAATCTAGTCATTGTAATAGCGTAATTCACCAAATTAGCTCTTACATTTTAAGGAGGCTGCAAATTAGCATGTTTGAGCAACAGGCGGATCTGGCTCCATGGAGAGACCTGCCCTCATGTTGCCTTAATTACATTTTTTAAAGACATTAAGCTCCTTTTTTAACAAGTAGTTTATAATTCCTTCTTACTTTTTTAGCAACTTTCATACTGGGATTTGCTAACAATTTGATTAAGGAGAACAATGATTATGTCTACCAAAGACAGGATCATCCTGCTCCTTAAACCAAGCCCTAAAGAGATTGAGGTGGGGAAGGGGTAGTTGAAAGACTCTGTTTAGAAAGGATGCTGTTACTGTCCAAACATCTATAATGATTGCTTTGTCTGGCCTTATTGGGTATGTTTTATGGTACTATTGTCTGTATATGTTGTTTCTCTGAAGCTCTCATTAAACGCTTAAGGACTCTCTTTCTTTTTCCACTTTGAAGAGCACTCATCTGTGCTGACATGCTAGGCAGGGATGTCCAGTTGGACCCTGTTCAATTCATTTGGACCTTTTAGATTGTGAAAAAAACTAGAGCAGTTTCAGAAATTACTCCTAATGTAAGAACCATTTGCTATCAGCATTTATTTGAGTATTCAAGTCCAGCTTTACTAATTACATTGTTGCTTTTAGCAGAGGTCATTGTTTAAATAAATGATCCATCCAGGATGCAATACCTTCCAAGGTGAATGACAGTCTTTCAGATGAGGTGTGCTGACTTTTTACAGGGAAACACAATTATTATTTTTTTTTTGAGCACAGCTTGCTCCCTTTATGATCACAAGAGAACTTCAAGTACAAATCTTTTTCCTTTGCCTTTAGTTGAGGAAACTTGAGGGAAATAAAACAAAAGTCTTCAGCTAGATCATATTCTGTAAAGAACTAGAAATAGGAAGCAGTGTCCTTGTTCCCTGGTTTAAAGACTGCTTCTCATTTTTCGGCAGCTCCGTTGGCACCAATTAACTGTGTGGGACAAGGGTGTATATGTGTGGCTGCAGTCTCAGTGCTGCCTGAGGCTTTTATGCCTATCATTGAAGCATATGTAATCTTCTTTCAGTTGTCTATTTTGATCGGCTGCCTCTGTTGCCTTCATGCTGCCTCTCTGTCTCCATCTCTGTTTATCTCTTATTCTGTCTCTGTCATTCTCTGTTGCTCTTCCTCTTTCCCTCTTTTTTATTAACACCTCAATGTGTTTAATCAAACTTGACCTAGAGATATATATGTGAAGCAATTTTGATCTGGAAAATTGTATTTTTTCTTCCCTATGAAGAGAAGACCATATTAATTCTGTATATGAACAATTAACTTGAATTTGAGTTCAAAGGAGAAGTTGGGGGCCTGAGGTAAAAAAAAATATATTTCAAAGACTTTACTATACATTTCCTCTGTGACTGTGGCACAGCTGAGATGTGATTTCTGATTTATAAGCTGTGGAAACAATTGTTTGTAGACCTGTGTGTGTGCATGGTTATTTTTTTAAGTGCTGAAGTCATGAGAAATCTGAAAGATTTGCTGTTTTAGGCTCAAATAAATAAGTTAATTCGCATTTCTAAAGTCCTTTTCAGTGTGAATTTTAGCTTTGTTTCCATGATAGCTGTTTATAATCTGAGTTGAGGAGATATTAAAAGTTCTTTATAAATGTACTTTATCTCTCTAGCTCTTTCTTTCTCTGCCTCCATCCTTCCCTTCATTTGCACTAGTACTAGTGAAATGTCTGTAATCTAAGAGTCAGCTACCTATGGATTTGAATTTCAGATATGACATTTGACTTGCTCTAGTTCCCTGGTTTCCTAGAATGTGCAGAGGCAAGTGGTAGTTGCTGTCTTGTGAAAGAGCTGTGAGCTGGGAACTGAAAGTAGTTAGTACCATAAACAAGACATTTATATATATCACCTCCCCAGCCATGCATAGCAGTTCTTCCTCTTTAATTGAGATCATATATATGTGAGCTCTTAAGAGTAGGGTTCATTACTCTACCATATTTGAAAAATATACTTCCATCTTAATTTTAGAGATACTGTTATTTTACAATACCTAACAATTAGAAGAGTTTTTAATTGAATGTCTCTTTTTTTTTTTTACTAACTAGTCTAGCTTCTGGTCATCAGAAATACAGGGTTGGTTGGTTATTACTTTGAACAACTAAACATCCTCTACCCTAAAAAACTGGGACAACTTTGCCCAGTGTAATCTGTCTCATTCAAGAGAGCTGGCAGCTTTTTAAGGTTCTGCACCTTCAAGCCTAAGAATTGTTCATCCCAATATTTAGAAAAATGTGTATATGTGTATCAGGAGCTCAGATTGGCTGAACATGACCAAGCTCCAACCCATAAAGGACATATTCTGGAGGTTCAAATGAGGACAGGCTGCAAAGGAGGAGCTTAGAAACATTGTCTGGGCCTGCAGGGATGGTGTCAGAAAAGCCAAAGCTCAGTTAGAGTTGAAATCCAAGGGATGTTGCAGTCATTAAGAAGACCTACCGCTACATGAGCAGTAAAAAGAATAAATGAATATGTGGGTCCATGACTAAACGGGCCAGTCATTGAGTGATGTAGAGAGTGCAAATAAGGTAGGGACACTCAGTGCCTTCTTTGCCTTTGTGTTCACTGTAAGGTCTCCCAAACTATTGTGCCTAGACACAAAGTTCAAACAGAGGAACAACCAGCAGTGGAAGTTGATTAAATCAGAGATCTCCATTACTTTTAAAATGGTGTACAGATTGAGAGAATTCCAAAAGCTGCAAAAAGGCAAATGTTGGACTAACTTTTGAAAAAGGAAAATTATGTTGGAGGGAACTACAAACATGTCAACCTCTCTATATTTTCTGTTAGAGCAATGTTAGTTCAGCGTCTTTGTATCTTTGTCTTGTTGTCTTGTATTTTAACGTCTTAGTTTGTAATACTTGATCATAGTGGATTTCTGATAAAGTAGCTTTGATAAAACCATTGACTTTAAAAAGTATTTTCTACTTAGATTTCCACACTTGCCTCATCATAAACTGAATGTCAAGCTATTTGTAGAAGATGCCATAAGTTATTTTTTTTCTTTAATGTGTGTGAAAAGTGTAATATGGGAGAAGAAACTTGGGCAACTTTCACTTTTGCCAGTGGGTAGAGAAGATATTTTAACAGAATCTGTGGAACCTGCTAACTTTTTCACTTCGGAGCCACTCAAATTCTTGTGAAATAAGATCAAAGATCATACTAATTATGAAATGCAGTGCGTTATATCCATTTAGAGTGGCTGATATATGTTCCACACATAACTGTTGTAACAAACTATTGTTGTGTCTTGCCAGGAATTTGGAGTTTAGAACAGGGAAGAAATAAATGTAAAAATAGATACATTGGCTGTTAGCTGTATCTAGAAATGCCCTATAATATTTCTGAACTTGCTTGTGTCAGCATTGTGGTCTGTTCAAAAGAAATAATTAACTCAGAAGATACTCTTACAGATTGTGAGTCCTTTGGGGCAGTAAGTGAGAAAGAGCAGACTTGTCACTGAATGTGAGACTTGTGCTTGACTTCTAACACTTCTGTGGTACTGTAAAAACGTGTTTCATACTCCTTCAACCTGAGAGTTGCCATTGCTTATGATACCAGTTGTTGGATTGCATCTAGAATACTGCATCCAGTTCTGGGCCACTCAGTACAGGGAACTATCAGTAAACTGAGGAAAGCTCCAGCCAAGTATGAGGTGGGTGGACATAAATTTGAATTCTAAGTTCCCGTGGATAGACTCCTTCTGGAACTGGTCCCCCACTTGTATGGACAGATACAATTTCTCTCAAATTTATGTACATTAATTTAGCCTGATAGCAGGTTTTACTTGAGAAACATGAGAGATCTGCCGTAGAAGTATAAGTTTCTTTGAACAGACCTTAGTTGTCAGGCATTAAAGGTTATATTTACAGATAAGTGATAACCAGTGTTAATAGAAAAATAGATCTGTAATAGCTAATACAAAGCTGATAACAATTTATGAGTCTTTATTAAGCCAAGTCTTTTCAGGTGAGATCTTCCTTCATGTCAATTGAATAGCGGCTGACCTATTTATCATTTTTTAATATGTAAATTAATAAATGAGTAGATATTGAGGCAAGACAAGAAGAATGACATGCTTTAAGAACAGCAAGTGTAACTTGGCTATTGTAGAGGAAAGGCCTCACAGTAACTGTATATGCTGGTGAGTAATGTACCTCATAATAGTATTCAATTCCCTGCCACTCCTACCCCCCCTCCCCCCTCCCAAACCTTATTTTGCTTTCTTGTTGTTTTTTCCTTCTCTGAGAATTACTGTCTTTCACATATCCCAGGTGACAGACTTTTTTTTTCTGTGATTCTGTGACCTACCTTTGATGTTTTTACCTTCAATTTAAATTAGTTGCAGTAAATCAAGTAACACAATATGACTATTAATGTTGGATAAGATGAGCAAACCTCCATAGGGACTACAAAAAGGTGTTGTGGGGGTGTACTTTAACAGATATGTTGACAGACTTTTTAAAATATCCATTTAGATAGCTGATATCTTCAAAAAACCTTGCCTATCTGACATCTACATATATTATGAAACTACTGTTTATTTGTTTCCCTGTCTTCCATCCATTTAATCAGATGTTTAAACTTTTAATCAGAAAAACAGTCAAGCTGTTTCTGGAATTTCCATGACATGTATAACAAGAGACAAAAAGCAAAAGGACAACTTCAAGAAAGAATGCATTTCTGAAATGATCAGATTTCAGAAATTAAATAGGACAGCTAGATATACTTAACAGACTCATACTAGTAATATAATGTAACATTGCAGTCACATGGAAGTCATTTTGAGAATTGAGAAAAAGATGTGAGTGGAAACAGACCAGCCTGGATTTACCAAGAATAAATCAAACCCAATCAACTTGATTACTTTCTGTGAAGAGATGGCTAGGTCTGTGGACCAAGGGTGAGTAGTGAATGCATGATAGCATCAATTATTTCAAAGATATGCAAAAGTCAGTATTTTATCCATCTTTATATGAATTTCTAAATTCATGTTCTTTATCTCTCCTCACCTACATCACAGTTACTATTAAGATTTCTATTTTTCAAGGCTTTCATAGTACAAAAAAAGCACGTGTATTTACTCACATGAGTCTAAATTCACATGACAGTGAATAATGGGTGATTGTATTTTCTGTGCAGTTTATTGTGCTCTCTGTAATGTCAGTCATTATTCTATGTGACATGGATAGCATTTTCAGATTGATGTGTTTAAAATTAATGAGGCATTTCTTCTCTCAGTGAAGAAGCTAATAAAGAACACTTTTCCCTATGAATTATGTAGGTGAATTAATACAAATCAACTTAATTTTCAGGGCTTTGTGATTTTTCTTCTTTCTAGCAATGCATGCTAACATTTAGAGGTTGACAGAGCTGCAGCAATTGAAATACTAAATTTCAATGAGAATAAGTTTTTTAGAAAAGTAAACGTAATGGTGTCATTGTTCAAGGAAGAAAAAGGAAGAGCTTGATGATACACATCAGCTTTTTGGTGAAGAAAAGCAAGTTTAAAGTTAGAGATTGTTTTTTCGCATGGAAGTATTTAAGAGTTCAGTTATCCAGATCATTGAATCTAGTTTTGAAAGCTAAAAGTGTTGAGGTGTGGGGTTTTTTTGTTGTTTTGTTTTGGGTTTTTTGGTTTGTTTTTTTTTGTTTTGTTTTTTAATATTACTGATATACTGAGAGGTAATTTCATTAGATGGAGAACATAATCATGTATGCCAGAACTGTGATGAATTTTCCAATCATCTATTTTTCTTATCTTCATATGTGTGTGCTGGATAAAGAGGTGTATGTATGACAGTTGCTGACTGCAGAGAATCACATACAATATGAATATGTCTGAGATAACCTACAGTTTCTGGATTTACGTGAGATGAAACTTGGTATTCACCTTGAACTGTAAATTGTTTCAAGTGCAGCTGTTGTTAAATGGATCACAAGAGAGATAAGGAAGAACTGGAGGCAGAAAAGCCTTGAATACAAAAGGTTACAGAGTATTTGGTATCCTTTTATTGTTTGCCAATAATTTTACTGATTTGCTACTTATAATAGTAAAATTTTGAGATAAGTGGAAAGAGTCTTCAAATCCTTTAGATATCAATCTTGGAACTAAAATGTATCCTGCTATCTCCTAGAATACTGTAACTTTGTAAAGTCTTCACATATAAACAGAATGTTTTAATGCAATGACACTTGTGAGTTTTATGCATTTTGTAGAGTTTATTTTTCCTAACAAAATTATTCTCTGAGCATTATTTACTCCATTATATTTCCACCTGGGGAAATCTATTCTTTTCCACCTTTTATTGTTCTAATCAGATGACTCCTTTACTGAAGAATCTCTGTCACTGTCTCAGTTTCTTGATTTCAATAAAGCATGACTGTCTACACCAGCTTAACCTGTAAGTATTCTTTGGTATTTTGGGGAGATTAGCTTCAATTATATTTTAGTGTGTTGCTCTGGTTTTTAGCATGGCATCTTTGCTCTTAGAGTGCCTACAGAATTATTTCCAGGAAATAAAACAAGCTAGATCTGGCCATACTGCAAAGTAGCCTGCTCTTAATTGCAAGAACTCAGTGGACTTATTAGCTTGGGTATCGTACTATGTTAGATACAGCTTGAGGTCTCTGGCTAGGAGCTGGTTTACGGCAATTGTGTGCCTGACAGGTATATCTCTATTTAACCATATAAATATTCTTATGCTTACAGTTTTTACAAATAAAGTTGGTTACAAATAGTTCCATTCTTGTAAAATATATCATTCATTATACGTATCATACACTTGCAAGCATATATTTGACTGTTCTGATCCAGATGATAAGATTTTAATGATTTATGCAATAATGTCACTGATCTGAAGTGAAAGAGTAAACTATTTAACATATAGTATATTTACGTATTAAATTATTTGCACATGTAATGCCACAGTATAGACTGGAACACATACTAGTCTTATGAAAAGGCAAGCAAATAATGTGTTTTTTAACATACAGAAATTCCAGCAGAGAGATGTCGGATGACTAATGCTTGACTGAATGTTTTATACACATGGGTAACTTGGTCTTGCCTAGTGATAAAGCAAGCTAGATTACTTCGCTTCTCATCTTCTTTCATCACCTTCCAAAGTGTCCAGAAATACTGACAAGTTATTTCACAGTTTATTGGGAAGGAACTGGAATAGTTCATGCAAAAAGAATCATAAGATATGTTTCTAGAAGTCTCTGCAACAGCAAAGTGCAGTATCTGTGAGGAAATGGTAGCTCTCTGATGCAACTTTTCATTTTTTATGGACTACGCTAAGTAACCTTGAGCACTCTAATCCTCTGAGCTGACTTTGTAATGAATTAGCATCCAAAAAGGATTATATGCTTAACTCCCATCAGGTGTCTGACTGAGTTTCTTTTCAAACTTGTAAATTTCAGAGAGAGAAATGTTATAAACATCTTTTATAATGCTAGCTTCTTTTAGATCTTCCCCTAAATTACTTCAGGATTTTGAACCCTTACACTACCTGGAACCTACATACCATCTTCTTTTTTCTCATCTGTTTTTTTTCCTTAAATTCTTCCATTCCTTTCTAAATGTCATCTTGTACAGCTGCCAGGTATACAAACATAAATGCAGAATAACTTCTATAACTGTTGCCTATTAAATTTTCACTGAATTTAGATGATCCTGTCATTGAAACAACATCTGGGCTACTACATTCCTATTTAGCTCTGCCAAACATTTTAGAGCAATGGTGTGAATAGAGAATACCTTTCTGCTAGTTATGCAGTAATTCATCTTTGTTGCTCTGCATGTGTGATTATGCAAATATCACATTTGGAAACTTATTGCATTGATTATGGAAAAGAATACAGGTGATACAATATTCTCACTAGCTTAAATATACAAAAAATAATGATGGAAGTCAGAGTAGAATTTATGGTGATAATGTTCCTACATATTTCTGATCTTCCTAGGAATACACCAAATAAGCAAAATATAACAAAATCAGCTGGAAGCATCTTCTACTTTTATTATAAGCTTCATCATTCCCTCCCACCTTCCTTTTTCTGTCTTTTAGTATTCTTTAGCTGTTTTGAGTTCAAATTACCAACACTTTGAAAAAGGGGGCTGTCTCCTCCAGATGGGAAAATCTTCCTGTTAAGGATCTCCTAAAGCTGCTTAATAAGAAGAACAATTTAATATACAACATAAAAAATTTCATCTCCAGTACATTAATTAATCTGTTACAGATTTTGGAATATTTAGGAGTACTGCTTTCATCTCAGAAAGTAGCAAAGAAGCAACTTCTAGAAATCTAGATGAATATTAAGCTGTTCGAATCACACTTTTAAATTTCCAGAATAGTCACACAGAATCACACAGAACTCTAGGGGTTGGAAGGGACCTCAAAAGATCATCTAGTCCAACCCCCCTGCCAGAGCAGGACAACCTAGAGTACATCACACAGGAAAGCATCCAGGTGGGTTTTGAATGTCTCCAGCGAAGGAGACTCCACAACCTCTCTCGGCAGCCTGTTCCAGTGCTCCGTCACTCGCACAGTGAAAAAGTTTTTCCTGATATTCACATGGAACCTCCCATGCTCCAGTTTGCGACCATTGCCCCTTGTCCTATCATTGGTCATTACTGACAAAAGCTTGGCTCCATCATCCTGACACTCACCCTTTACATATTTGTAAACATGGATGAGGTCCCCCCTCAGTCTCCTTTTCTCCAAGCTAAAGAGACCGAGCTCCCTCAGTCTTTCCTCATAAGGGAGATGTTCCACTCTTACTCATATAGTAAATGTCAATAAGAATTTGTCCTCTTGTAGGACAGGATGCAGCAAACTGAATTACACTTCCAATGAAGTTAGGATCTTAGCTGCAAGACTGGTGTAAATCTTTAGTGATTGCAGTAATTAACAAAAGGCAATGTAGAGGACACCACTATCTAAAATGGAGACTGTTAGAGGACAAGAGGCTTACATATACAAGAGGCTCTTTGTATATGTAAGAATCATGGAATTGTAATTTGGTTTGGAAGTGTTGTCCAGAGGTCATCTAATGCAAATTTCTCCTCTAAATGAGTCTATTTAGATCAGGTTGCTCAGGTCTGTGTCTACAGCCTCTGCTCCTATTGCTGTGCACCCCCAAGAAGAGTCTGGTTCCGCCTTCACTGTATCCATCAATTACACAGTTGTAGACAGAAGTGAGTCCTCTCTTGCCTGGGTCTTCTTCAGGATGAAAAGGCAGAATTCTCTCAACATTTCTTTGACATTTCATGGTCATGTTCTCCAGCCCTTAGCAATCTCAAGATAGTATCCCTTCATTGCACTTATTCCAGAATGCTGATGTTGTACTGGAGAGCTCCAAACTGGATGCTGTACTCCAAATGCACTTGTCTGGACCAGCTGGCTGTATTCTTCTCCATACAACCAAGGGTGCTTTCTTTTGTGCTTCTTTGCTGAAAAGGCACACTGCTGCTTTGTGTTCAGCTTGTCTTCTGATATGACATCCAGATTCTTTTCTGCAGAGCTACTTTCTGCATAGTCAGACCCCAACCTTTGAGTATGGCAATCCAGTAATTTTTTGATCCACTTCATTGCTTATCCAGACTGTAACTCATGGATGTATGGAGACTATGAGAGACTTTCAGAGGTCTTGTTAAAATCAAGTTATAAAACAACTACTGCTCTCCCCTTGATCACAGTCATTTCATCACAGAAGACAATGAGGGTGATCACTCACAATTTGCCCGTCATAAGCTTATCCAGACTGCTCTCAATCTTTCACATGGTAAAAATGTCTTTCACATGGTAAAAAAGTCTTAGAAGAGGGTTTCCTCCATAGCCTTTCCAGAGACTGAGGTCAGGCTCCTTCTTACTGCTCTTGAAGATGGGTGTAACCTTTTCATCTTTCCAATCAACAAGAACTTCCCCAGTTGCTGTCACCTTTCAAAGATAGTAGAGGGTGGACTTGTGGTGACATCAGCTAGCTTATTCAGCATCCTTGGATATATCCCATCTGGTACCTAGGTCTTGTGCATGTCCAAGTGGGTTAAATGATACTGAACTCTTTTATTCTACTACACTCGTCTTACCTTTCCTTTTGCTACAGATGCACATACCTTTAATTTTGCTTTGCTTGTTTTCTCTTGGTAATTTCAGTTCCATCTGACCTTTGGCTTTCCTGACTTTGTTCCTACATCTGTCTTTGTACTGCTGCTTTCACCCTATGTCCCACCCACTTTTCTCCATCTGAGCTCAGACAGGAGCTCCATGTTCACCCATGCTGGCCTTCTGCTATGCTTGCTTGTCTTCCTGTACACCAGAAAGGACCATTCCTCTGCTTTGAGGAGATTGTCCTTGAAAATCAGCCATGTCTCCTGCACCCCTTTGCCCACTGAGACATTCCCATGGGATGCTGCCAAGCAGGTCCATGAAGAGGCTAAATTTTACTTTTCTGAAGTCCAGGATCATAATTCTGCTGTCAGTCTTGCTCACTTCCCTTAAACTCCATAGTCTCAGGGTCACTGTAGATCATATTCTAAAGATATTGTGATTGGAAATATTCATAATAAGATTAGCTGTTGTTGAGAGCTATAGCTGTGAAAGTATTACAGATAATGTAAATTGGTTTACTAGAAAAATATTTCTTACAAAAATATTGAGAAAGATGACCTTCAGATGGTACAAGAAGGAAAGCTGTAATGGTTGTCCCAGTTTACATATTCTATTAGTGTAATGTATAATGCTAATTTTACTCCCTTGAAATTGCATGAACAAGAAGCCACATAGCTAGAAACCGGGTTTAATTAATGGCAAAATGATCTCTGTATCCAGAAAAGAGGAAGCAGGTAGTACTCAAATTATTTTAAGGTTAAATTATTTTAAGGTTAAATTATTTTAAGGGAGGTAGTTTGTAGACTAGGATCTTACAAGGATGAGTAAGGATGCTATAAAAATACAGTTTTTCCCATGCTAGAGATTAATTTTAATTCTGAGTTTTAGAAATGAGTGTCTAGAATGATGTAGGATGGTTGACCTTGGTTTGGACTATGAGGATGAAATACCTTATTTTTAAGAAATGTTCTTATGATTGATGACTTGGCTTTGGCCTCCCACCTTCCCTTTTCTAGGGAAGGATTCTTTTCTAGGATTCTTTCTGTTGTGAAATATATTAATGCATTTATCAGGATTACTATTTTTTAAAATGTACATTCAATGCACCCTCCCCACATTGTAACATGTTTTGTGCTCTTTTTCTCTTGTGTCCCTAGGCTTACCTTACCAATTTTATTCAATTTGTAGTTCTTGATTTGCATTCATTATCATTGTTATCCTTTCAGCCATTCACTGTAAGCTTTTAATTTGACTGGACTTTTAATTCAGTGTGATTCCCTCCTCCCCCCCCTCCCCCCAATCCAGTGTGATCTCTTCTTTGCATATTTTATGTAGAAATCACTTAACATTTTTTTACATCAGAGTTTTTTTCTTTTTTTGAGATGATGCTTGCTGAATTTGTGAAAGCACTAGTTCTTAAAGCACCATGACTGTATTTCATCAAGAGACTTATTTTTATGGTTTTGACTGAGTTTAAATCATGATCACTTGTTTCTGAAATCTCACAAATTATTCTAAGGGAGGGAATTTCTGCAAATTCTGTGGAAATAGAGAAGACAGATTTCAGTGTTTTATCTCTTGCTGAATGTCAGATGTGAGAGAGATACTGTGAATGTTTCAGCTATGAAAAAGTTCAGTCAGAGCTCACATAATTTTATATACTAGAGAACTCTGCATGAGACATAAATCTGTAGAAAACCACAGTACTGGTTCTGCCACTCCCAGATTCACTTGTCGGTGTTGTGATGAATTCCTATTCTTAATAAAAAAGGTCTGGGATGTAGAATGTTACATCCAATGAAAGGGAAATTTGTGATGAAGTCTGTCTGTCAAAGAATTCTGATAACTTTATTCCAGGACTAACATTAACATTAATTAACAAGAATTAACGAATCACTGTTGATCACACTGAAGTTACTTGTGACAGCATATGCACTTTTTAAGCATTACAGATAAATGTTAAAGCACAGTGTATTTCCTGACTTCCTTCCTATCCTGCTAGCTTCAAAGGACACTGGCAATCCTGAATTGCTCTAACCTTATAATGGCACTGCAAGGTAAAATGGCAAATCTGGTGAGCGAATCAGCTGGCCAAAGAACTGATAACCTGCAGAGTTGATAAGGTAGGTCAAGTTTAAACTGACTCTAAATGTTATGGCAGAGTGAAGTTTTCTTCCTTGCTGTATTTCAGATGCTGACTGCTCAGGCCCATAGTTTTGATCCAAGTACAAATGTGGGCTGACAATTGCTGTCTGTAGGAGGCCTGTCTTTGGGAGGAGGAGTATTATGTCTTCAGTGGGTACTGGTTATCCTTTGGATAAATGGCCAGGATTGCTTTCAAATCACTAGCTGAAGCCTAAACTCTTTCTGAATTTTCCAAGGAACGTTCATGTTTATAAACAAACTAAAATATTTCTCATATATTTTTTCCTAAATTTTCCCCCCATACTTTCATTTTGAAACTGCAGTAAAATGTGGTTTGTCAATATAATATATATGGAATTTATGTGCAAGTTTATGCAATTTATACTAAATGTAGAAATTGAAATTTATGAACTGCAAGACACATTTAAATGTACATTATCTCTTCCATACCTTTGGAACTTTCAATATCTTTCATTTTGCTCTCAAATCTCGAGGTTAATGCTTCAATATACTTTCTCATAAACCAAAGAATTACTGTTGCTGCTGACATATGTATTCCTTCAATACTTAATCCTAAATGGAAGGAAAAAAATATCTTTTCATTTTTTAAATTTGCATAGTGTTTTCCATGGTTTCCCTAGTCAGTGATAGAACACAAATTTGAGTGAAATTATACCAAATAAACCCTCTTTCTATAAAAATTAATATGAAATAATAATTAATATGAATTTTGCATGTAAAATTAAGAAAAATAGGAAAAACATATAAAATGTTTTTGTTAATTTTTTTCCCCAGTGTGGAGTGAGGCATAACTCCTTTTAAATGTTATTTAAGCATGTGTTTAGCATAATCTATTTCATAGTATGTTTTATTTTTGTACCTATCCAGTTAGTAAGTTTAGTAACATATTAAGTATTTCTTATAAAAAGACCTTTGTCTATTAACTTAGCTGTTTTTTCCTCATATTCTTTCCTTTTTGTTGTAATCTCCTTTTTCTAAGGAATAACACAGGTTCAAGCTTCATATTCCCCCCCTCCCCCCGCATTATTTTATTGTGAGACATAAGTCAAATGCTTTGATAGAAACCTCTTTTCCCACCTTCCCTTTGAAGAAAGTAGGGGTTTTCTATTGATTTGTACCAATGCAATTGTTTAGAACGAAATCTGTTTAACCACTGCCAAGTATCCTAAAGATAACAGTTGTGCAGACAGGGATGAAGCATTGTCTCTTTCAGCTGGATATAGCTGGTTCTATTTAAATTTTAGTTCTTTTAAAAATTGATTTTGAAAAAATTATGAAGTAGAAATCTACCATGTAGTCAAATTATATAGTCTGGTCTGCTAAAAACATAACTAATTTTTATATTTTGGCATTGATTCTTGATGCAAATGTGCCAAAGGACTAAAATGTGAAAGTTCTGTTTGATTTTGTTAGTATTTTCAGTATAGCTTCATAAGTGTTTGTGTTGCATTATTATTTTATGGAGAGATTAATAAAATAAAATCTTTTTCCCCCACTTATTTACTAGAACAACATTAAGAACAAAAAAAAAAAAAAAAGCTCAGAGAAAAACATCACAGTAGAAAGAGTGGGAAATCTAGAAAGTTTTGGTTTGGGTTTTTGTTGGGTTTTTTTTGTTTATTATAAAAATAATACTAATAACTCCTAAAGGAAAAAAAAAAAGGAGGAAGGTATTATAACCTCTTCATAGGCTTTGGTTTAGTACCTGTGCATAAAAGGAACCCCAGATATTACTAGGTCTTTGTGCTGTAGGACTTATGAAATAGATCTAAGGTTGTTTATTACCTGCTGAAGGTGTCATGTGCCTGTGTCTTGCAACTGTTAAGGGATATCTGATTAGTAGATCTGAAAATGTCTGTATACTAGCTCACAGAAGTTAACTATAGACCATAACTTTACATTATCTTTAGCATCTTGTTCATCTGTAGATAACTTTGGGGGAAAAAACCTAAACCTCCAGATATACTAGTAAATTCTCTTTCTTCTCACCTTTCTAGGGTTATGTAAAAAACTTCACAGAATCATGGCATCATTTTGATTGGAAAAGACCTTTAAGATCATCAAGTCCAACCATTAATCTAGCACTGACAATTCCACCAATAAGTCGTGCCCCTAAGCACCACATCTACACATTTTTTAAATACCTCTAGGATGGTGACTCAAATTTCCCTTGGCAGCCGGTTTCAGTGCTTGACAACCCTAAAAAAAGTGTCTTTTCTCTTGAATTTTGCATCGATATAATGGCAATTTGGTTTTGATTCACAAGAAAAATACAACAACTGTTTTAGTTACATGTACAAGTGGTGTACAGCTAGACACCATATAAATGGTATGCAGCATTTTTTTCTAGTGTTTTGAAGGTCCTACTATTCCAATAAACCTTGCTGAATATCTGCAGAAAAAAGATAGAATTTTCTAGATTTATAGTTGTCATTTTCAGAGGGCTTTTGATTATTAAATTATGTACTTTTTATAATTCGCTTTCTTCCTCTCCCAGTTTACAATTTGGGTTATTAATTCTACTTTCTGTGTAGTCATCTTATTGACAGTGAAATTTATAGCAACTGGGAGAACTTCTGTTTGTGTCTAGGAAAATATTTTCCTCAATTTGTTAGGCTGCAGCTCCTGCCTTCTGAGGTTTTCTTCCTTGAGAATTACCACTAATCCTTCCTGAGTAACTCCTCTTTTTCTTTAAATACAAAGTAGGCTAAAAAAACCCCAAAACGTAAATACTCTGCACAGCTGGTCTGCTGCTACAAATTATGGAAAAAATTCCAGCTGTTTCTACTTAGAGCCTTGAAAAATTGGAAAATAAGGCATAAAAATGGCATGAAATATCAGGTCTCTTCTGGATCCTTTGGACTAAATTTGATAGATTTGATAGATTCTAAGAACTCCTTATTGCCTAGAATTCTTCACCAGATATATAATTATATGCGGCTATGACATTTCTTCCGCAGGGATCTAAAGCAAAAATACATATTACTTGATCATCTGAATACATTGGCCAGAGAACCATCTGGTACCTGGCATTTGGAAGAGACAATTTGGAAGAGACAAATTCCAATTTGGAATTGGAAGAGACAAATTAACATCATCTTGAAACCACATGAGCCTGTGAGACTTTGGACTGATCACAGTCAAAGATGCCATTGTACTATTTCTACACAAAACATGAGAAAAAGTAGTACAAAACCCAAACACTGCAAAAAAATCATATTTAGAAATGTGTGATAGGACACAGCAAGCAAAAGTGTGTGCTTAAAGTAATTCTTTTTATAGGGGGATCGGTACTTTACTGTTAGAATTCTAGAATATTCCTTCGATAATGGTTGCCAATGCTGTTATTTCAAAGAAATTACTAAAACTCACTATCTTCTTACTATAACTCACTGTGTTAATGGATAATACATGGATTGTATACTTTTTTCATAAAAAGTCTTCTGTTCAGAGTGCTTTCCAGACAAATAAGAAATGTGTTTTCAGTCACCTCCTATGCTGAACAGACTCAAACGCCTAGTGCTTACTTTCCAAGACTACTTGGAAAACAAGAAGCTAAGCAATGATAATACATCCCACTGTCCTTACTGATAGTATGAGACTGTGCGGAAAGACTTCTGCAAAGGCATGAGAGAGACTTCAGCTTAGGTCTTTGAGTATCCATTGCAGAGTCTTAGTTCCAATTCAGAGCCAAAAGGCAGGAGCCAACAGGTATTTGTATCACGCTACTTAGCTTGGAGGTGTTAATTATTTGCTTTTTGAGCTTCAGGTTCTGCTGAAGTCTTTGGTGTGGTGGTGAATGTACCATATATTTTTAAATGCTACAGAAACAACTGAGCTTTGTGCTATGAAGAGTAAAGAACCTCACTCATGTCACTGCTGCTCAGCTTGATGTCTGAGCTCTGCTTGGATTTAGGCGGAGAGAATTTACAAGAGCTCAACTTGCCATAAAACAACTGTCTTGGATATTTGTCTTATGGATGAAAAGTCATTGTCTTATGGAAGAAAAATAATTCTCTGGATTTCCAGGTAGGACTATGCTCGTACTGATATTAGCCTCTGCTATAATAATGCATAAAGAAACAATTGGTCTTTGTTTTCTATTCTCAAGTTGCTTAAGAAATGCAAACCTTGACTCTGTGTTTTTAGGTACTAATATATTTGCTAGCATGCTATGAACAATATGCTACAAATATAACCCAGGTAGTAGAACTACAGATGTTAGTGTCATTAATTAATAATATCAAGTTGTTAATCCTAATTTTAAATGTTAGGTCATTTTTCACTGCAGTGAAGAACACTGGCAGTTTTCCCATAGCAGGCTGTTCTGAAGAAGTGACAATTTTGTGATCATTCTTGTTTGCAAATATTGAAGACAATTGCAACTGTTCCAAAAATGTACTAGGAAGCTACCTCAGGCAATATTTCATGTTTGACATTTTAAAGTCATTACAACAGTGGAAACTCACTATGTATCTTCATACATATCTGTTTCTGTTAGAAGCACAGACAGATGTAATTGATCTTGAAATTTTATCTGTTAACATTAAAATGGTGGTACACACTGGACAGTGCTATTATGTCTGATATTCAGAACATTGAACTTACAGCAGTTGTCAGGAAAGAATGAACAGCTGTCGCGGGATGCACACGCTACTTGCTAGCAGGCTAAGCTGGAACTCCAGTTCAGTACTTAAAACATGTGCTGAACTTTAAATGTCACTGAAATTAATAGGCTTTAAGGATGAGTTTAACCTGAAGTAAATAGTGAATTACTAAACTGAACCATTATCTATGTAGGTGTCATTTCATTGAGTGAAAAAAATTAGCTAGGAAGACTAATTCTGTAAGAATTCCTGTAAACTCAAACCCCAAACTTTCTGGGTGACAGATAAGGTGGATATCAATGACACTTACTCCTGGTTTCTCCTTCCTGTTGACTGCAGGAAATGATAGTGAAAGTCTGAAAACAGGCTTTATTACAGAAATTTAGGGGTGAGAACAATGACAGTGGTACTATGATTTGTGACACAGGGATTTGTAGTCCAGCTTTTCCATTCTGTTTATTTTTAGGTAGCAGGAAAAAAAATCTTTAAAATTTGAAGGAAAGCATTTCCAGTCAATGTCATCCAGTTTGACCTCACTTAAAAGAATCTGTGCTGCAAGCATGTCAATGTTATCTGGTATTGCTGATTTAACTCAGTAGCTCTTGTTATTTTTTAAGTGTTACCACCTTAGTAATTTTTCCTATAGGCTAACTAGAACAAACGTTTCTGTGTATGTCAGCCATTTTCAACTAAAATAAATCAAATTGCATGTGCAGGTTTTCAGTCATACTAAGGATTAACTTATTTTCAGAAAAATCTTCCGGTACTTAAGAACCAAGGTCTGCAAGTTTGCTGATGACACCAAGCTGTGTGGTGTGGTCAACAAGGTGGAGGGAATAGATACTATCCAGAGGGACCTTGACAGGCTTGAAAGGTGGGCCCATGCAGACCACATGAAGTTCAACAAGGCCAAGTGCAGGGTGCTGCACCTGGGTCAGGGCAATCCCATGCTCAGATACAGGCTGGGTGAAGAATGGATTAAGAACAGCCCTGAGGAGAAGGACTTGGGGGTCTTGGTAGATCATAAGATCAAAATGAGCCGGCAGTATGCACGTGTAGCTCGAAAAACCAACAGTGTCCTGGACTGCATCAAAAGAAGCATGACCAGCAGGTCAAGGGAGGTGATTCTCCCCCTCTACTCTGCTCCCGTGAGACCCCACCTGGAGTACTGTGTCCAGTTCTGGAGTCCACAACAGAAGAAGGACATGGAGCCATTGGAGAGAGTCCAGAAGAGGCCACGAAGATGATCAGGGGGGCTGGAGTACCTCTCCTATGAAGACAGGCTGAGAGAGTTGGGATCGTTCAGCCTGGAGAAGACAAGACTCCAGGTAGACCTCATAGCAGCCTTCCAGTATCTGAAGGGGGCCTATGGGAAAGCTGGAGAGGGATTTTTTATGAGGGCATGTAGTGATAGCAAAAGGGGAAATGGGTTCAAACTAAAGCAAGGTAGATTTAGGCTGGATATTAGGAAGAAGTTCTTTACTGTGAGGGTGATGAGACACTGTCACAGGTTGCCCAAAGGAGTTGTGGATGCCCCCCTCCCTGGAGATGTTCAAGGCCAGGTTGGATGGGGATTTCAGCAACCTGTTCTAAAGGAAGGTGTCCCTGCCAATGGCAGGGAGGGTGGAACTCAATGATCTTGAAGTTCTCTTCCAACCCAAATCGTTCTACGATTCT
This sequence comes from Aegotheles bennettii, assembly GCA_013398125.1. Taxonomy (NCBI): domain Eukaryota; kingdom Metazoa; phylum Chordata; class Aves; order Caprimulgiformes; family Aegothelidae; genus Aegotheles; species Aegotheles bennettii. The sequence goes on along the minus strand of VZRW01003911.1, from coordinate 146,333 downwards.
ATGGACTGATGTATGTGTTTACTAAGATACAAACTGCTCCAGAAATATTGGAGGTACCAGTCACATGGAGGGAGTTGCTTGTAGTATATCTTCCAAGAATATCCCTTAGTTTAGAAATGGAAAGAGTGATTTCAAACAATTAACCTGAGAACAGTGTAAATGAATTTTCCAAGAATCAAATATGTCTAAGCAACTCCATCATAGTAATTTTCATTACTGTTACTTTTATTAATTCTAATACTGAGAAATACATATTGGCAAATGTAAGGAAATGTCTGTTTACATTGTATTTGTTATACACATTTATTTATTATAAACATTAAAACACTGGAGGTTGCATGGTTTAACACACCAGAAAGATCTCAGCTTGATATGTAGTAATTTAAATTGAAGCATTCATTAAGACAGCCATCTGGTGTTTGCTGTCTCCCCTTTTCTCTTTTCAATACATAGTATTCACAGCTCTACTGTGCAGAGTTAAAATTTGAACTCTCTAAAGTGAAGAAAGATTAGATTACTCTACTTTGAGTCCTTAAATTCTAACTGATATCTTCAGGGGAAACACTTTCTCTTTCATTTTATTCCAGGAGTGAGTAAGGGATGATATAGATGTGATCATGACTGTCATGGTCACAATGATCTATTGCAGTGGAAAATTATCAAACCCAATACAAAATTTTCACAATCTCTTCAATTAATGACTGTTTCGGAGTGTCTATGCCAGAAAAAATATTAGTGCAGCAAATATTAATGTAGAGAATATTAAAATATGCTATGTATTTTTTAGAGAGAAAGGAATATTTTGTATGTTGCATGCATAATTTCTAGTAATGAATTTTATTCACAAATTTGATTTGCAAAGTGGAAGGATGTGAGATATTTTGCAAAAAAATCCTTTAATGCAGTTTCTATTCCCACTAAAATGTGTTGGCTAAGGAAAAAAAAATACTTCACATAGTTCTTTTTTCAAAACTCAATATAAAATTGATCTTGATTCTTTTTTCTTTAGAATATATTTGATACAGACTTTCCTTCACGTTATAGAAAATAGTATAAAAATGTTTCAATATTTTTTTTCAACCTTGCTCACTTCATCAACAAGAAAAACTATAGCATAGATGTATTTTTTTTAACTCTTTCAGAATTTTTTCAGTTCAAATTCTTGACATATTTAGACATTACCTGAAGCACTATTGATCCAAACTCTGGATGTATGACTGAAGAAAACAGACCATTAATGGGATTTGTATGAGAAAACCCCCTACCTATATTGCTAGAAATGAGATATGCAAGAGGAAGACTTTTAAATGAAAAATGTTTGTAAACTTTATCTATAAAAATTGGGGACATAGAGCTAAGTTATTTTTCATGCATAGACAATTACATCTTTTCTGAACAAAGCTGAAAGATGAAATATCAGGAATCCACCCACAAAATATCTGCATAAAAAGTAAAATTTCAAATTTTACCAGAAAATTTCAGCTCTTTTAATCTTACATGGTATGTCTGAGGCAAAGCTGAACTAGGACCAAAGATACAAAGTTAAAAATGACACAGCTTAACACCAAAAGTTATTTTGCTATGTAACTCTCAGTGATCTTGCCAGAACACACATGCCGTGTAGATGCTCATACAACCAGCTTCTAAGTGATATATTTTCGTGACTAGAAGCTTTGTATAGATGACAACAGAAGTGAATATCATGACACTCTCAATAAGGATGTAATGAAACTCACAACTAGTAGTTCTCTTCACACAGATCTATTTCACAGGTTGCGTCATTAATTTTTCCAAGTGCCTCCATGTCTTTTGGACATGACATTGACAGAGACTACAGCAGAGTGAACAGCTGCTTAAATCAGGCTGAGAATTTTTTGCAAATCAAAATGTAAATTTTGAGAAAGGAATAATTATAAAGACTGGTGTACTCAGAGGCCAATTTTAATCCTACTCTAGATTCAATAGCCAGATTTAGTCATAAACAGATCTTTGAAGAAAAAAATATATTCTCTAGTTTACAAATGGTAACGTAGCAGACGAGAAGGGCCTTTAACAGAATTTTAGCTGCCTATGTGAATAAAAATAATTATCTTTAAATGTTATGGATAAAATAAATTGGAAGATCTTTGTACATCCTACATGTGAGTGGCTAAGTAGACTAGATTCAAATGGACAAGAAACTGATACAGGTAGCCAGCACTCTTGTGGTCACTCCCAAGACTTCTCCTTACATACAGTCTCACCAATGAGTTTAATAACAAATAAAAGGAAGAAGCTGATAAAGATAAAATTAGGTTTAGATAGTCTTCTGCTGATGGTATATGTCAGCTTCAAGGTCATCTTGGAAAAAACAGGAATAAGGAAGAGGCTGTGTGGGAAGAAGCAGGGGCCCTCCAGTGAGAATTCTCTTGTGGGGTTCCTATTCTCTGCTGCAAGAGTTCACAACCACATCTAAGACAAAACAAACAGACAAGAAACACCCCAGCATTTTTTCTGCTGTACTATATTACCTTCTATTGACACTCACCTAAGATTTCTATTGGTCTTTGTTTCATGACATTACTGTCACTGATGCTTACCTAGGTACAATTGCAGTGTGCTACCTCACTGCTAGATCTTACATCTATCTTTGGGTAATATTTAATGGATATTAAAATTGCTACTATTTGCTTATTATCTACTGTGCTTGGAGTCAACAACATAAAAGTTGACAGGTAGACTGGAGGAGGAGGAGATGCGAGCATTATGACAAACTGAAACCATAAAGCAATGCAGTAAGAAGACAGTGGACAGATAGGATAACATAAACATAGAAAACATTCCCTTCTTAAGTTAATCATAACAATGATTCAAAGTGCACCAGTGCAAGGCCACAAGGCCTCAGAGATAAGAGCACTTGAATTACCTGACCAAGTTACCTCAGCTGCCCTAGAACAGCACCAAGGTGTGGAGGTGACAGGTTTTAAGTGGAAAGGCAGACTAAAAACAGAAATAGAAGGCTTTCAGAAATATAAAGATACACATATCCATGCAATATAATATTAATGTTTTGATGGATTTCCTTCCAGATGAAAAATATGTATTAGACCATCTGATGACTTATCTTCTTATGGAAATAAAAACTGGCAAAAGCAAAGTAATAACGGATGGGAAAAAATGTTATGTTTTTTTTCCCTACAAGTCTGTATATGAAAGTAACATCTTCACCTTCAAAAATATGATAGGACTATGGTATTTGAAGATAAATAAAATATGTCATTTCCACTGTCTCTAGATAGATGCCTCTTCTATGGCTAAGAGATGTTAGTCTGTAATTTTTCAGAAGTACTCCTAAATAAGAGTGAGAAAGGAATAGGGCTTTTTCCATACAACTTAGTTTTCAAATTTTGCAAGAAGACCTGCTTTACATCAACAAGAAAAATGTTTCAAAGTTTTTCACAAAAAAGGAAGGATGTTTATAATAATTTTCAGATACCCACTCCAATTCAAGCTGAGTAAATGATGAAACTCTTGATTTCTATGTACTAAGTTCTTTTCTGTTGAATATGGAATAGTATACTCAACTATGTTTCACATGTCATACAAATCAAATGTATTGAGCACTTTCCTGATTGAGATGAACACTACTTTTGCTGGTTAAAATTTAATTGAAACTAGTATAGTTCAATTAATAGTTTTAATAGTGATAGTTCAGAACTATCAAATGAAAACCAGCCTTATGGGAAAATTCCTTACCAAATATATCTCTTAAAACATTGTGATCTTTTCCATTTCTTTAAACCAGATATTTCTGTTAAGCAATGTAGATTTCATTTTAATTATTGATTTATTCAAGCTTATGTGAGAAATTATGACTCTGGGTCTTTTGTAATTTTACAATGATGCAGTGCCTGTGGAAAGTAAGCTGTCAGTATTTGGCATTCATTTTCAAATTATGTTCAGTGGTGGTCTCACCTGTCAATATATTTCTGCCTTTCCCAGCTTGCCTGCTTCACTTCCTAGTGTTTTTTCCCCTTTCTAAAATGTGAGTTTCATTTCATTGATCGCATACATGCACTAAGGCCAGTAGTATATTATATCAGTACAAACCAAAACTGGCTTTCTGAGATTTCATTTCATGGGAGAGAATGAAAAATGTACAACAGTTCTCCTACAGACTGCTTAGTATTCTTTGTTTATAATGTTACCCTCCTACATAAATAATGTATATACTTATAGTTCTGACTGTGTTGACTGATTTAAGCAGTCTAAGATAAATACACAACAGTGTGATCTACTTTATTATCTGACACACAGGAAAATAAGCTGTCACTGTATGTATCTATATTAATGTAATAAAATAACATAAAGATGTGGTTTATATTCCTAAAATATTAACTGTACATACAAAAAAATAGTATATTAATTGTGTTTTTAAATTTTATTGTTGTGAGATTATTAGAGTTTGATTGTAGAGGAAGACAAATTGCAATGCATTATATTTACTGGAATATTTTATATCAATTCTATTAATTTGACTTGTAGAATATTAAGAACTGCTGGAGTATTTGTTGCTTTAGGAAACATCATTATTGTTGTTTAGGAATCATTATTAAACTGTAGGTTACATTTAATTGCAAGAGGAATACTACTCAGTCACAGTCATTTTCAAGAACCAACAAATGCTAGGGTAAAGGTTACAATGCAGGTAATTACTACACCTACAAGTAACAGAGCAAGAATTATATTATTCCTCCTGTATCTTGTACACTCTCCCATCACTCAGAAAATTGAATTACGCTGCACATCTAGAATGAAGTGTTACAGGATAATTTACATAAGAGCTTGCACTACTGGAGAGGTTATTAAAGAACCTCATAAATTTCCCTCTGAAAGATATATGGAGCAGCTCATCTTTGATAAAGAGTAGCTGGGATTGAATTATCTACATGCATCCTGATCCCTGATCTCTGGACAAGTTGTTACATATAATGTGCAGATAATATTTTTTTCCACTTACATTGCAGCACAATTGTTAAACAGACTACAAATTACATACTGACAATCCTTGAGCAGCATTTAAAAATGATACAAACATTTGTAAAACCATACCATATAAGAAACATTATTTTTCATTATTCCAATCCTATAGATGCATGAGGCAGCTGATTTTATCTTTCAACTTACAATCAAAGCAATACAACTGATTTTAAAATGTGGGATTATTCTGTTAGCTTTAGCTCCTTACTACTCAAAGGGCAGGAAGGAGTATTTCAATTACATGTGATCTTAATTGCCTTCAAGAGAACTTGTAAAAATGAATCAAATTTTTGGTTGTTTGGGGAACATTTTTGAGACTAGTATATGAAGAGAAAGGGAATAGCATTGTGTTACAAATAAAAGTAATTTAAACTAAGTTGAAATTCAAGGATTTTTTTTTCCTTTTTTTTACATTTAGTTATTTGGTGTCACTGAAGTATCCATTCATAGACTGAAAAATCAAGAACACAAACTGAATCATATTCCTGAATCATAACAAAAGCTCTAATGATTTAATGAAAATATGCCAGATTCCTAGTAGAAATACGAGCATATTTTATACCAAAAGATTATGCTCTGTGATCATAATATTAGATATACATAAATTTATTATTTTGGTGAAATATCCACTCTATTAATGAGCTGCAAAATGAAGAACACAGTGTCTGTCTTAAGGGGACACTAAGGAGTAATGTGATAAGCACCTAATTCACTTGCCTTTATTATTCAGTCAAAATAACAAGTTGCAATTTGACATCTGGATTGATCATTGGGAGGAAGATGGGAAGAAGCACCTTTGGCCAGGAACCTCAAGCAACAATCTAATTCATTAATGGATTTAGATCCTTCAGCTGTAATCATACTAAACCACATGCTTACTGAGTGACTCACTTATGAGGTGCTACATTGTCCTTTCTGTAGCCTGGTGAGCTATTGGTGACCATTATTTAAAGTATACACAGTGAGAACACAGTAATTTGGCTAATACTTCTAACTTAGAATCCTTATTCTCTCAGTTATCAATTTTATTCAACAAATTCCCAAATATTTCCAAATGTCTAGGTATAATTTCAAAAGCATTTAGTCTGCTTAAACTTCTGAGTATCTGTAATAAATTTATTATTTTCCAGTTTAACTGAAATTACAAATAAAAAACCCAATAATATTAAACCATTTTACCTTGATATGATTGTTAACTGTTGAGTCCATCAGGCATTTAAAATTGTAAATAATAACTGTAATTGTAAATAATAAATTGTAAATTTTAAATAATAATTGTAAGGAAATTGTGACAAAAAACCAAATCTGAGACCATTCTGTCATCACTGAAATAATGAGCATTTACATAACAACTTTGAGACACAGAGCTAAAAGTATCTTAAAAAGGAAAAAAAACCCCATTCAACCAACAAGCTTAGCAGAACTGCTATTCAGGACTGTTATACCACCAGTGTTTTCTAATGACACATTTTTATTGCATGTTTTATGAACTTAAGACACCATTTAAATTTTAATTAGGAATGTTCTTGATGGCCCTTGGATTGGATATGTTCAGAAATTATTAATTTGTTGTACAAAATAATATTAAAGGTGACTGTTATGGACAACTTATTTCTCGGCATTAGCATTGGATCAGCATTCTAGAATGTTCATTGTTTTTATTGTTATCAACTCACTAACAAAATCAGCACATGCAACTAGTATGTAAATTATTACGCAACAACTAAAAATGCTGGACTTCAGATACAATAATTTGTGTATCTATATTCCGTTTACTTACCTATATCCTGTCTTAATTAAGCTCTTATTTATTCTGAACTGGTGGAATATTCCTTACATTCTAAATGTATATTGTCATATATTGACAGCATCCAATCTTGAAACAACTGTTTCAAAATTCCTTGAGAAATGGGAATGAACTTCATTGGAAGTGATATCTACGTAAGTTTAGGATATCACACACATTCTAATTCTAGCAATTTATCAAACCAAATAACAGGGTCTAGAACAACTGTCCACAGCAACAAACTCATAGCTGGACAACTGTCCCCCAGACACTACACTACTGACTCTCCACTGGGAGAACTGTATGCAGATCGGCAGATGGCGCTTATTCAGCATCATGAACAGAACCTCACTTCTGCAGTTGCTCTGCAGACTTATTCAGTTATCTCACAATTGCATAAAGGCAACTCAACCAAACGTGAGAAATGAAAAATTCATTATAAGATAAAGGCAACTCCAACATATTATGAATAGTTCGTTTCAGGTCTCAGACCTGAATTTCACTTTAAAAAACTGTGTTTTGATGGGTTTTAATTGCATTTGTTTAACATTACTTTTAGGAAATATCTCATGTTTGATTAAATTGCCTTTATCTTATCATTCTTTATCATAGAAATGTTCCCTACCGTGGAGAGGAGGAAATGGATACCTCTGATGGATAAGATTTTTGCTGCCATATAATTGTTCCCTTGGAAAGTTTATTCAAAATGACAAACTCATTCAACATGAAATCTTGGAACCTGAGCTATCAGCGAAACATGAAATACTGATATCAAAGTGAGATATAAGCAGATATTATTTCATACTGTGACAGAGGTTATAACACACAAAGACTTTAAATGGACCTCAAATGTTATTTTATATACAATCTTTTTTCATTCTAAAATAATATTGCAGAATAAGGGATAAATTAGAAGTGGCTATTTTCATTGTTACTATCAACCTATTTCTTTCTCTTGATTATATGTATGTGTTTAGGAGTTTCTTTTGTTTGTTTTTAAGTAAACGAATGAGGCAGAAGCACTACAGGCTATTTTAAATCTGGGAGCTTTTATCAGTAACAAGATATGTGCAGGCTGATTTTCAGCTACATTATTTCAAAATGTGTTTTTTTTTTTCTTGAAAAAAAAAGTCAACCTGAAAAGATTTACCTGACATGTCCTAATTAAATCCAAGAATCTCTGTTTCCTTAGTAACCACTCATAGCATCGCTAGCATTCAAAAACAGAGCAGCAGGTGCAAGAAACCATAAAAATGAAAAATCTTTTTTTGCCAATTACTTACCAAAATATTAGATTGAAGTATTTAATACTGGCTTCCTACAAATTTCAGTACTTTCTGAGTACAATCTTCTGTCAATCTCTTAATTATACACTACTGAAAGTTGATTTGATTGTTTTTTTCTTTGTCATCCTACATTCTTGTGTTATAGGGTAGCGTATGTGCATCCATTCCTATGGTTTGATATAATTTCATTTTTCAGAATCAAGAACATACTCCTAATGTTATTCTAATATTCTTACAAGCTTTTTTTCCTTATATATGTGAGACATGTAGATTGTTTTATGAAAATATATAGTGCTGTAGAAACTGAGGAAACAGTACTTACACAAGCTTTACAGAGTACATTGAGCTTTATAAAGTAAAGCAAAATTAGGCAAACTTGGTGAATTAAAAATGGAAAACTGAGAGGCAGAACTCTCTATATTTGAAACAGTAGGATTTTCAGCATCTTTTATTTCATATTTATACTACAACTACTTTTTATAGGAATAATTTGACTTTACTTATTACCTTCTGTCACAATGAAGTCCGTTTACATCAAAAGAATGTCTTTAAAAATAGGTTTGCCCAGCAGGGTCAGCTGGATAAGGATGAAAAAATCAAGTTCATCTACTGCTTCAGCAACTTTGCTTGAAGGATGAATGTGACCCAAAACAGAAAGAGACAATCAGACTTAGATAAGGCATTTAACCAGAAATGATAGCTGTCTGCCCCTAGATTCTTAAATGTCACAGTCACCTCAAAAATTTCACTGCCTATCCTCACTTTTATTCCCCAAGTTATTTTCAAAAAATATGACCCTTTGCTCAGCATAAGAGCTTTAACAAGCCTCTTTAAAATGATAAGATATTGAAATGCAGATGTGGTTGCATAATGTGACTAAATATGTATTTTGAATCTTTAATGGAACAGTGTCCATTTTGCACATAAATGATGGCTTGGTAACAGTCAGTCATCCCTGTTATAAACCCATTGTACTTTCTAAAATGACTTCGTAAAATCCTACCACTTGTGGTCATTTCCCCCAAACAAACCTATTAGACTTGTAAAATAATGAAAAAAAAAATAAAAAAATAAGCAAAGGAAAATGAGAAGTATCATAAAAGACAGATCATCTTGGGATACTTCTGTTTGACTATTTGCATTTCCTACAGCCCATCCTATATCCTTTCTCTGTTGGTAATCCAACTAATTAATACACAGCTGTAACTGATTGCAATAGTCAATGGGGGCATCCAGACCAGAAAGGTGACAGAGATTCTCCTTCATAAAGGGGAACAAGAAATCATTTTTTTTTTAAGGTATTACCAGGTACTAAGGTCATCAAAAGATGTTGATATCTTTGTCCTGTATGCACATGCCTTAATGAAAAACTTGCTTAAAGCTGATCATAAATCTCACTTTTTATGCTTGACCAAATTCTTGGCATTAAAGTTTCCCCTGCAGCTGAAAATTATGCCTTTCAAAACCCTTGTAAGTATTTAGTCCTCTATGTGAGAAAGTGCAAGCATCCTGCTCAATTCTGTGACTTTAGCATTATTCTTAAATCTCATAAAGTCCTTCTACCTATATCACAGAGCAGTCACATTTACCTGATGACTCAGGATATGTGATTATCGAGTTAATTTTTCCCATTTAACCTTGGATGAATTAAACCCACATTTCAAGCTTCCTATCACAATAACTGAGCTATTTATGTGCAGGTCTCTCTCACCCTGGTTTGTCGAAAACATTTCACTACGTAGAAAATTATTACACATTTATTGAGTCAAAGTTCAAAAATAAGAATTGCTTTCCATCCACTTGTTAGAACAATCATATAAGAAGCAGAGTCCTGATCTTCATGTTCTGTTCCAATAACTGCTGTAGTATTTTAAATTATTACTCCAGCCTAGTCGAAACTGGAGTTTAGAATGGTCCCTTCCCATGTAGATATGCCAGTCATTAGATATGACACGTGGCTTTGCTCCAACCTAATGTGCATTTACTAGTGGAAGAAATTTAAAGGAAAAAAAAATTCCTAGGTTATTCCCACAAAGTGCTCTGTTCTGCTCTTACACTGACAACACATAAACAGAAATTACTTTCCCAAAAGCCACTAACCTCGGCTCCTGCTTTGAAAAGAAAAATCAGACACTGCATTTCAGGAAAGGATTCAGGAATTCAAATCACGGCAGAATGTAACTTTCACCCAAATTGCCAAAACGATATTGCTTTGCACTGCTTATCAGAAGTTGATCAGATCACCAACCATACACTTATCCCTACTATCCACCTGATAGTGTATGACTGAAAACTAACAAGGTTCTAATGTTTTTAGGGTTTTTACCTTTATTTGCTTTACTTCCTACATTTGACCCTGTACTAAAGTTCCTTTTAGTAGACTGACAAGAACTTCTAATTTGTACCACTGAAATATTAGCCAGAAGGCTTTGGAAAAAAATACTGTAGAACTGGAATTTACTCAGAAAAAAAAAAAAACAAAACAGGTCAGGCTAATCAAATGAGTTCTGTAGCTACATATTACTTTAATTAGATTGTTAAGAATAGAAACAGCATATTTTTTGAAAGTCGAATTAGACACAGTTCTGTGGCTTTTTTTCTGTTTTATTTTTTTTCATATACATATATATATAAGACATGATACATACAAATTCTTTCCTGTGGGATTTACTACACACTGAAACAGGTTGCCCAGAGGGGTTGTGGAGTCTCCCTCACTGGAGATATTCAAGAACTGTCTGGATGCGGTCCTGTGCCATGTGCTCTAGGATGACAATATTTGGGCAGGAAGGTTGGATCAGATGACTCACTGAGGTCCTTTCCAACCTTATCGATTCTGTGATTCTATGAAATTACAAGGGAGACCAAACTTCAACTAAACAGGCTTTAGGATCACTGGACTTCAACAAAGAAAGGTATAGGTAACAGTCCAAGAAATAGAGATTTCTGTCTAATAATTCAGTTTATTCAAAGAAGAAAAGAAAAAAGAGTTTGGTTTCTAAGAAAGAGAATACAAATAACAACTGCTATTTTTAAGGATGGATTTATTTATTTATTTAGTGTGACTGTTATAGAATTTTTGGTTGGTTGGTTTTTTTGCATTGCCCTGGACTTTAAGAGCAGAAGTGACTGACCAAGCTAAACAGTTGTAACATTTATTCCTGTTGTTCTAGGAATACCATTGCTGAGAAAAGACAAGAACAAAGAGAGAGAGGAAAAAGTTTCCAGCCTCTTCTTTTTCTCTTACGCCAACTCATAACTTAGCAAAAGCAAACTGGTATGGAATGCTTGTGCAGTGAACAGTGTAACACATAAACTATATCCACCGCTACATATGTAGCCATGTATTTTGATTCTGTTACATAATAAATAAATATAGAACAGTTAAAAGTTTATGCAATTTTACCAGAGTTGGTTAATGAATTCAGTCTCTCCAGATCAGAGTTTTGGGAACTTGTTGCATGAAGGAAACATAGAAGACTACAGTGAAGTGAGAAATTTCATCTGACCTGTTGGCACCTTTGGAATTACTGGGAATATCCACATACTAGGAATACATTCGTATTTTAACAGAAAGGAACTTCATAAACTCTTCTGATACAATGAGATACATTTAAAAAACCCCCACAATATATTTTTCATTAATACCCAAAACCAGATCCCAGTCTAAATATGCTGTGTATGACTTGGTGTGGTCCGTATCATTTAAGTGTAATAAACACAAAAGGAGAATATCTGTAATGCTGTTCCTTCCTGTTATTTTTATTTCTTCAAACATAATCTTTCCATCAGCTCAACCAACAGACTTTAATATCAGTGACCTGAAAGTGTACATTTTCACCCAGTCAACCTTAAAAAAATAGCTGTATCCTTAGCTATAATATCTAAAAATATCTGAGCACTTTTAATTGAATAATAATTTAATAATTTCACAGGAAAAGTGTTCCTATTTTTCCTCAAAATTATTTAATTTCTTCAAAAGCTAACTGACAAAGTCTTGGAATTCAAGTAAGCTTTATTTTCATGGCAATTATTTCTTTGTCTTACGTGACATTCTTAGGAAAACAGTGCTTTAGACATTATAAATTTTGCTAGAAAAAATGTCTACTCTCTAAATCTCTTGTTTACATGGCCTGATTGAGTACAAATATACTTTAAGACGTGTGAGCACTAAGTCTTTAATTCATTTAGTAAACATAGATTTCAAATATATAATTTCTGTATTTTCTATTGTTCTACCTACTGTTTTTTATCCCTGTAATTCCCACTGGTTTTACTCACTTACAGGTAGTAACTAGCAATATAATCAAGCTAGAGCTCTTAATCTTTACATATTATTTAGAACTGGTTAATGTTTCTACTTTTACTTTGGGAGTGGAAAATGTAAGAACCAAATTTGTTCACAGCATAGACCAAAGGAAAAACACATATATTAACTGAGTTTATCTGCTGGATCTAATATGTATCAAAGTACAGTAATTAATGAAACACACATTAAAAAAGCTCCAACCACCTTCTTTGATATTAGATACCTAGCAAGAATGAATTAGTAATTATATATGCTTCAAAATATCTTGCGGGGGGGCGGGGAGGGGAACTACTTAGAAAAAGTAGAGCATTAAGTTGGATACAGAAACTCCTCAACATTTTCTGGATCTGATTACTGAAATGTTTTCATTAGTCAAAACTAACTGGAAACAGATCACATCTTCTTTGATTTTGGATTAAGCTAAGCATCACGTTCCATACACCCTGTAAGAAAATGGGAGGGATGAGGGTTTTCAACTATATCAATTGGGCTAATAAAACTAGAAAATATTATTTTCCTCAACAAAATCATCATCACAAATTTTTAGAGCATCATAGGCACAAAAATACATCTACACAACATTGTTACCATTTAAAGATTTCTGCACCACCTGCAAAGAATGTTAGAAGAGTCTTTGATAGCCTTTTCAAAGTATTTGTACTAAATCCTGGCTGCACTGGCAAAAAAGCACTCCTGATTTTATTTCTCCACTATTCATATTTTTATAATTACCTCTGTCATATGATTTATGTCCAGTCTAACAAGTAGTCTGGTAAAGCTATGACACAAAATAAGTTCTAGAGAAAGTTCTGATCCAGACCGAAAGACCTGTGAGTTTGAATCATTGACATTGAAGTTTAATCAGTGCACAGTCATTCACTGCATATAACCAGTCATTACACTAATTTTGGACTGACTTGCACCCACTGTTTCATTAAAAGGTAATTTAGTCTTCCAGAATAAAAGTCAAAGAAACCCTGCATGCCTAATTTTTTGTGCCTAATGGTCTTTAGAACTGTAAGTGCCCTTATCTGGGAAACACTTTTGAAGTGCACAATCTGAGCCTTTGTACTAAGGTTTCTGGGGTCGTTACAGTTATGCTTCAGCAACCAGATCCACCTTTTCACATATGGCCCCTCTTGCTGTACTTCGGAAGATCAGGAATGAAAGGGGCTCAGCCAGACAGTTGCTAAAGGACAGTATGTCCTGGATCTTTCCTAATTTACAAATGCTGAGTAGCTGGTCTGCAAATATCTAGAGGACTTTGCACTGCATAAAGTTAATCCATTTTCATTCTGCATGCTATTTCATCTCTTGAAGGACACATGTAATATCCAGATACACCCCAACTCCAAGACATTGTTCTGAGCATATCCAAGTGTCCCTCAGTGTTTACAGTTTCCACACACACACAGAATTCTAGGGTTGGAAGGGACCTCGAAGGATCATCTAGTCCAACCCCATCTCTCTCTTTTGCATCTCTCTCTTATAGAAATCCAGTTAAAATTAATAAAATAGTTGTTCATCAACCAGAGTTACTTGGAGCAACCTGGTATGTTCTGAACAGATGTAGAATGTCAGGTTTCTTGATAAAACAGACCATAAGGATTTTCAGAGGTAGTGAATGAGGGTTCAATTATTTTCATTGCCTGAAATGATGCACACTTCCCACTGTTCCCTGGGAACTACCTCAACATTCCAGGATTATGTGCTCTACAGGAGGATACTGCTAAGAGCAAAGGCTAGCAGTAAGAATTGCAGAATCTTTTCACATTGCATAAATAAAGACTAACAGAACCAAAAAGAGTGTGTAAATTCTCATGGCTTTTCTATTGATTAAGACACTCACCCAAGCTGTTCTAATACCTGAGCCAATTATTATTTCAGTTTTTATAAAAACTAGTAGCTGTTTAGGAAAACAAAATGGAAATTGAAACAGAATTTTAGCACAAGTTATTTTGTTTTTCTCATGCTATATGCCTTCTTTCAAGTTTTCTTTTTCTCTTAAAAATGAATCTGTAATTAAATATATAAATAAAATAGCTTTAGCTGGAATATGGGACACTGAGGACCTGGTGTTAAAGGTCCTAGCAGGATATTTCATCCTGGTAGCTAAAAGATGAAGGTTTATATCAGTTAAAAAAAATTAGTGGAAAAAAAATTTAGTAGAAAAACTGCATGTTTTGTGAGGGCATGTTATGCCCTGAACTGTGAGATAAAAAGAAAGCACATGCTTCATAACTCTGGCTAACATTCGATAATTGAAGACCCAGACTGCTTTTTTGGTGGTGATGAATATTGGAGTTATGAGTTCCCTGTGGAAGAAAATGCTTTAGTTTAAGAAAAGGCCAGGTCCTATCTGCAACATTTTTTTTTTACCATACCTTGAAAGTGATTGTTTATTATGTTGGCTGTAATTCATACTGTATTATGGAACCCATCCTAATTGTTTAGAGGGCCTCTCTCAGGTGGTACATGCTTTTTCAGTAGTTAGGCCTAAAATTTAAATTCCTTATTAATTCACACTGTGGTAAAATAAAAAAAGTATAGAGTTAATTTCATTTTATTTCTATTTCTGTCACATCTGTACATGGATTTTAATATTAAGCTACTGAGTAAAAAGATAACCATTTTTTAGAACTACTAAAATTTCAAGATTATTTTAATTACTTAAATTAATTTTTTTATTACATTGCTTTGGTGACTTCTACCAATATTAGGGCACCAGAATAGACACACTCTATCTTTAAAATGGATAAAAGACAAGTGTGTCATGAAGATCCTGAACTGAAGATAGATACATACTGACTGTCACTCTTATTGAAGTTTATGACTTTAGACAGAAAGTATCTGAAAAGAACTGTACACTCCTATTCTATGCACCAACAGGAGACCCCTGAAAAGTATACTCTGAAAAGCAGAGTTATTTCAGGTCTATTTGCACAAAGACCATTGCAAAAGATAAAGGCATAGGAGTATTTGCAGATCACACATTTCTTTGGTTCACTTATTAACTACTCTTCCTGAAAAGAGGTATAATTGAGCTGTTAGTTCCACATTGTACACAGAAGTCTATAAGAAAACAGAGATTGAAATGAGAATACTTGAGATATTTCATAAGCATGATGATTGGTACAAGTATCCAGTGATAATAAAGGGATTCAAATGTTTAGAAAGGGATTCTTTGGATCCTTAACTATTCATGCTGATTTCTGAAAATTTAAATGTGTAATTGAGTTTTTCATAACTTAAGTGAAGAAACTTTAATACTGTATTCATATATATCTGAAAACTAAAGGAAAGACCTGATTGCTCAAAGGAGGTTTTATGAATTCTAACACAAACTACTTTAAATAATGTTTTAAAGATCTTTTAGGATTCACCTCTACATACCAAAAGTAAGGATCTGTAACTCTTCAACACGCAGAGATTTCAGCACACACAGGAAGCATTCAGCATACAGAGGATTCAGACACCGTTGAACTTTGTGCCCTTCATTGACTCAGACCACTTGAAATGTGAGTTTGCTGAAGGAAAGTAGACATCCAGATTTATGTAAACATTCAATATTGAACAATGAATCACACTGTCTGTATTACCGACACAGAAAACACCATTTACCTCTATTAGTCCATGGTATTCAAAAATTGCATTTTTTGAGTGCCTGCCTTAGTTGGCAATATATAGAAACACCTGTATATTGCCTGTCTGGTGCATGTATACGCAAAAATGTCAACTTTAGCCCTTGTATTACAGGCAGTACAAGTGAACAGAGCAGGACTTTTTGTGTCTGTGGTTTAAGATGTCCAGTGACAAGTACTTAAAAGTAACATTACATTTGCTTCCACAAATGCTGTGTTCTATTTTATACAAACTAGGTCTTTTTGCTTAGGTTTCAGTTTCATAAATTTAGGTAACTTGGCATGTGTCTAAAGGTTTCACTTTAATGAAGGTTTTCATATACATAGCTTAAAGTTTCTGTTTCAGGATGGAAGTGTGTCAGCATTAGATTTGATTTGCCAACATGCTTTCAAGATCCTATAGCATAAGACCTTTCAATGTTCAGTAGCATGTGATACACTGTTGGTCAGCCCAGTGAGTGATGATGCATGTTGCTTTCCACTGTGGCTTTTCTTTAACTTTTGGTGGAAAAGCCGAGATAGACAAGAGGTCGAGATGGTACAAGTGAAAAAAAATGCACAACTTTTCCCAGCCATGGGTTGTATGCTGCACTTTATATTTTCTGTCCAGGAAGGATGTTATCTGAACTTTGCCTTCTGCTGCCCCCACACATGCACAGTAGCGCTTCTTTCCAGTTAAGCCCTGTGCATGTAACTCACCACAAAACTTAGAGACCTGAAAGCAGTTTCAGCTACTGCTTCTCTGTGAGAAGTGTTGTCTTAAGAGTTTCCTCTTGACAGCAGCTGGGAATGGAGTTGGTGTTTGAGGAAACCATGATAACCCTGTAGAGCCTCCAACAGACTGAGTAACAGGCTGGGGAATATGGCTGTGAAAGCAGAAAAATTTAGCCCCTGATTTTAGCAACATTTGATAGGGGATGGTCCTTTCTTCCTATGAAGAGCTTCCTGTTAGCTGGGTCTTGTGTTGTATCTTACTGGACAGGAAGAAACAGGAGCATGTCAACCCCGTACAGAAAAATGATTTGGCAATTGGCAATTATAAAGAAGGAGCAGAAGTATAGAGGGAAACACCAAGAGGAGAAGAGGGTGAAGTTGTTTAATGTACTGGACTGACTTGCATCTTCCTTCTGATGTTTTTCATGTAGGAAGAAAAGAGAGAAGAGCAGACATCTACATGAAAAGTTAAATAGCTGAAACTACTCTAGTCAAGAGCTCAGACATCTATACTGTCTTCCAATTTTATGCAATAATTAAACTTTTGTTCTCAGGCAGATGAGTCATTATTAAATACAGGAATCTTACTTTGATAGAGAGATGCAGCGTACCTTTAGATATCTACTTTAGTCAGATGGATTAAATCCTGTGATGACAGTAACTGCTTGGGTTTATCTATGAGGCCATTCAGCTAATGATGTGACTGGCAAAACTCTGTAGCAGACAACTGTGTATAACATTTTTTCACATGATAGACAAAATAAGGTCAATCTTTAAGATCTGACTTTTGTTCTTAGCATAAGCATTTAAAACAATGTAAGTTGCAAGTAGTATACAGATTCCAAATTCATGATCTGATCCTAACAAAAGGCCATCTAGAAATAGATATTTAATATATAAAAATAGGTAAACATCTACAGTAAATCTGAGCTGCCAAAGTGCAAAAACAATTACCAAGCTTCAGCCTCTTTGAAAAATGTTCAAGGATTAAAAAAATCCTGAACAAAATGGAAAACCAACAAACAAAATTTGCCTGTAAGATCACTAGTAGTCTGTGAATGCATTCTAAAACAAAATCGAGATTTTGTAATTCTTTCCAGTGCCTCTGTTCAGCGTCTCATGATCTAAATTTCAGCAGCAGAGCATCTGTTGAAACACACACAGTAACAGACACACAAATTTAAAGTATGTTTTTAATACTGTTCTAGAAGATTTTTAATGAAAAAATCACATTTTACTGAATTATTTTCTATAATTTAGATTTATTTTACTGAACGTTGTAATCTTCATCCAGATGTTATCCACTTTTCATCACACTCAGTCCTTTCCTTTTTAAATAACTTCAGAAGAACATCTGCAGTTAACAGGAAAACAGAAAAACACATAATACTTCTCAGTGTGCTGATTTAGCTTGAGATCAGAGAGAAAGGTTTGATGTCAATTTCACCATATAATTAAACAATGACAAAAATGTTGGGGCTAGAAAACAGGAATGTGGTATTGAAAAGAGCTGAAAGTGCTGAGTCTGTAGATCTATAGCACCTGAAAGTTTATAACACCTTTTATAATTACTATAGTTGAAGGACTTTTTTCTTGCAGTTTTTGAGTATCAGCTAGTGCTTCTGTATGTCTTCCTGGAAAAATTCCCAGTGACACTTGCACATGAGTTTATATCTAGTGCATGCATCTTAGGTGGATAGAGAAAATGATGGATAAACTCTCCTTTCTGGACCACTGCAACACTTTACATGATAATCTCTGTATTTACTGAAACAGCCACTTGAATACATGTAATTCCTGTAACAAGTAATTACTTTGTAGATTAGTCAAAATGTCATTTCTCATATGTGAAATGAGCAATCCCAAGAGAAGAGAAAAAAAAAAGAATAAGCTATTTATAATACTCACTGTAGTCCATATTACAATTGCTGTGAAAACTGCCCAAGTCATCCCAATAGTTTTGGTTCACAGATGCTACCCTGCCAACACCTCTTATGCCACATTGACTGTTGTGCTGTCCAAGCTGGTGTCTGCACTTCATAAAGATGAAGGACTGTTCTGTGTTAAACTCTATCATAGACAATAGAAATATTATGTAAAACACTCTTCTAATCAGCATGAGCTGGAGACTGCAGTACCAGGTTTGAGACAGCTGGCTGCTGCTAGCTGGTCATCAGACACCTCAACACCACTGGCTCCCCGCTGGGAAACTGGCTGCCGGTTGACAGATGGAGCTCATTCAGCACTGTTGCACAGCACCTCGATGCTGCTTCTCCTCTCCACACCTCTTCTTCTTCCTGCTGCTCATGTTCAAGGGCTCTGCAGAGCTCGCTGTGCATAGGGGGAAGTGGCAGCACAGTTACTCTTTGGGACTCAGTGCTGCAGGATGATATGGGAAGCACAAGAACATATGATTCCAAGGGACTAGCCAAAATTATGGAAATACAGGTATGTATCACAGAATCACAGAATCACACAATCACAGAATCACAGAACGTTAGGAGTTGGAAGGGACCTCAAAAGATCATCTAGTCCAACCCCCTGCCAGAGCAGGACAACCTAGAGCAGGTCACACAGGAGTGCATCCAGTCGTGTTTTGAATGTCTCCAGAGAAGGAGACTCCACAACCTCTCTGGACAGCCTGCCCCAGTGCTCTGTCACTCTTACAGTGAGAAAGTTCTTCCTTATGTTCACCCAGAACCTCCTATGTTCGAACTTGCACCCATTACCCTTGTCCTGTCACTGGACATCACTGAGAAGAGCCTGTCTCCATCATCCTGACACTCACCATTTACATATTTGTAAACATGGATGAGGTCACCCCTCAGTCTCCTCTTCTCCAAGCTAAAGAGACCCAGCTCCCTCAGCCTTTCCTCATAAGGGAGATGTTCCACTCCCGTAATCATCTTTATGGCTCTAAGCACCAGTGCCCAGTTGTCCCTTTCCCACTGTAGTTACATCTTATGGCTAAAATGTCATCTGTATAGACAGAATATTTTTAAATCTGGAAGTTTTTATCTATGGTGATCCACTGAACACAGTCACAGTGTAATTTACTTTGTGTCTATTACAATTATACATGCTTACAAAAAGAATAGTGTAATGAAGCTTTTCTGAAAGACCTATACTTTAACCTGTGTTACTAAAATAATATTATGTTCAAACAACTCATTTGGCAGTCAAATATATAATTTTTTTTTTCTAGGATGGGATATATCAATACCCTTAAGGACTTACTTACAAATTAATTTTGATTAACAGAAGAACAAAAGTAAGTCAAATTACAAGCAGTATAAACAGTATTATACAGGAGTTCAAACTTGCATTCATTTAATTGACTTTAAATTATTTCTATAACCTTATTGCTACGGGGATTTATGTGTCTGACTTTAAACTAAAATTAATTAAAACACTTATCATATCTGCACATGACTTTGGTTTTAGAGAATACAAAATAAAAAAGATAAAACAGAAAGTGTAAAACTTAGAAATGGGTTCATGCTATAGCACTGAAGCTAGACAAGCACTGAGCCAGACACAAAGTCCTGAGGAACTCTGTTATTAAAGTAGTTGACACTTTCTCACAGGGCTCTGTGCAACTGCATTTATTGTTGGGAACCTTGAAACTTCTCTAATTTTCAACTTTTTTTGTTTAATTAATGCTACATGTTCTATGACCGTATAAATATCAATTTTACTAACATGTTATTGCTGGATGAGTATCTCTCCATCACTAATTTAAATTCATGAAAGCTTGTTCAGTCTTACAAGAGACCAACCTCTTTCAGTCTTGCAGACCAATACCATAAAATAACTGCATGAAGCCCTCCAGCAGAGACACATTTTAAAATCTAAAAAAATAGAAATAAAATTTAACAATGAATCCCCACATGACTCCTTTTATCAGTATAAATTAGCTCTATATAACATAATATAATTTTCTCATATATATAATTACAGCTTTTTCTTGCATTTAGGAATTAAGGGTTTTTTCCCTACATTCCCAACATTCATACAGATGTCTAGAAAGCTTTGCAATGTAGACATGGCTTACAAAACTTGAAGCTATGTAACACAACACATACCTTTTGCCCTTTCTTACCATTTTAACTCTAGGTGTCTTGCACACAAACAGAAAATAACAGATTACTACTTAGACAAAAATATAAAAATTGGCTTTGAAAGTCCTTTAAAAATAGCAGTACTTTCAGGAAAAGCATTTTATATTCCTATCTATCCTTTACAGTTCTGAGAAGGGGACAAACAGATAGCCTGAAGGCATTGTTCTAGACAACCAGGACACTTATTTACCAGAATCTTGTTTCTCTGTTAAATGCCTTCATGCATCTCTAATTGGATTTCACCAAAATGGAAGCTATCTAATCACCCTTTAACAAGTCTGTGGTGAGACAGCAGAAGAAATCTGGATTTTTGTTAGTACATTATCCTTCGCAATTTGGAAAATAAAAATTTCTAATATAGCCTTATCGTTCCTTTATTACAAAACAATTACATAAAAGGTTATTTTCTGAGTCTAGTACTAATGAGAACCACATCATTTAAAACAATTCAGTTTCCATATTCATGCCACTTTTAAAGAAAACAAGGTCTTATATATAAACAAAATTTTCACAAGGAAGAGTTGATTGTAAGCAGAAAGCTAAAAGCTTGTATTCGTGTAAAATTAACACTGTTTAATTAGGTATTTTCTGTAGTTTTCTTCTGCAGCTTGATCCTTCTGACAACAGTAATTCTGTTCTGTATCTTTTTTTTATATATTTTATTGGTGATATTAAAAGTGAAGGAAAAGTTCTGAAGAGAGGTTTTCTCCTCCCTACCTTTTGAACTTTGTAAGGTATTATTGTTCACATCAATAAAAGGATGATAACAACTTGAATACACCCTGAAGGTAGAACTGTTTAAAATACTTCCCAAGGATTCTTTCTATATAAAGTGGAATTTATGTACTGATGTTGATGTTGCAATAGGATTTTATGTATATTAAAGAAGAAGTACCAGTAAAGTTTCTTCACTGAAAAGGAAGACAAAGAAGGTTGGATGCTCTTTAATTGCTGTGATGTTTTACAGTGTCTTTTCTGCCTCATGGAAATACTATCTTTAGAATGAAAGATGAGCTCTATTTTCCACTCCGCTGGTTACTGAACATATTGTTTAATAGACAGAGCTGTGGTGAGATGTGTTGTTAGGGCATTCTTGTACATATTTCTACAGACACAGACTCTTAAAAGGAGAAAGCAAATAAAGGAAATTTGTTATTTGTTCTCTAATACACCATTAGAATGGCAGTAAAGATTTATTCTTCTGAAAATTCCATTCATTTATACAGAGAAAGAAAGAATAATGAGCTTATCTTAATATGTGAAGAGTTTATAGAATCACACATAAGACTGAATTTCCGTCTCCATCTTCTGGCTACACAAAACATAGCCATATTTTTCCCTTCCCTCCAAATTTTCCCCCCTCCCCCCTTTTCTTTTTCTTTTTTGCTTAGTAGTAGTCCATTTTGGTGAGTAGTAGTAATCTACATCTATAACTGTAACTGCAAAAAGGTGATTTTGCCACCTACCACTAGTAAGAATTAGTACAGTGCATATACCCTTATGTTATCAGAGCTGAACCTGTATCTTCATTCAGAGCTCTGAAATCAGTGGTTGTGTAAAACATATTGCATTTACCCCACCAGGCCTTCAGCCAGTGACATAAATCAGTGAAATGATAGGAAAGGAAATTTCTTATGGGAATTGTCTTACTCAAGATCAATGCATATATCAGTATAAAATTTCTCACTTTTCAACAAACGTACGGTATGTTTTTGTTCAAATCCAACTGACTGCTTATTTACATGAATCACAGAATCACTTGAGTTGGAAGGGACCTTAAGAGTCATCTAGTCCAACTCCCCTGCCATGGGTAGGGACATCCTCCACCAGACCAGGTTGCTCAGGGCCCCATCTACCTGGCCTTGAACACCTTCAGGGACAGGGGAATCCATCACCTGTCTGGGCAACCTGTTCCACTGTTTTATCACCCTAATGGTGATAAACTTCTTCCTTATATTTAACCTAAATCTACCCTCCTTCAGTTTAAAACCATTAATCCTCATCCTATCACAACAGGCTCTGCTAAAAAGCCTGTCCCCATCTTGCTTATAGGCCTCCTGTAGGTAATGAAAAGTGGCAATGATCTCTCCTGGGAGCCTTCTCTTCTCCCCGACTCTCTTAACCTTTCCTCGTAGGACAGGTGTTCCAGGACTCTCATAGTTTTTATGGCCCTTCTCTGGAATCATTGCACCAGGTCCATGTCTTTCTTGTGCTGAAGGCTCCAGAGCTGGATGCAGCAAGAAGTTGTGATACTTTCCTTTTTATAAACACTTTACATCTATTTAAAACATTGCAAGGAAAAATACATTTCAAAAGTGAATAAAAAGTCAAATGCAGGATAAAATATGAAAATCTAGATTTCTAATTATTGATGTACATCAGTTAAATCCATCTTTATAAAAATAAAATTGTTCCATCAAATGCAGCCAAAAATTTCAAAATGAACTATGCTGAAGTGTCATCAGGAAAAATGTACTGAAAATGAACCATAGTGTACTGAAATGAAAGCCCTTGGGAATTAAGATTTAGCCAATGGAATCCCAGAAACCACTGCAGCACCTGACAAGGTAGATGTACTTGATCTTATGCAAATTGAAATTACTCCAAGGAGCAGAAATAAGACCCGTAGTTACAGTCTCTGCTACAGGAACCCCACCACCCACAAAAGAATTCATCAGAGTATCATGATATCTAGACAAAGGAATGCGCAAGCTCACTACCTGCTGTTTTGTTATTGCGGCTATTTACAAAATTTATGCATTCAGGCTTAACCGTTAGAGTGTTTGGTGGAAAAACTGTCTATGAAGCATGTAATGAATGGAAAAAACTTTCTGGATCTCCCTGATAACTCCTTAGAAGAAATTCACCTCTTCTAAAATAGTCCTTGTTATTGTTGGCTACCAAGAAGATGAAAAAAACTATATATTTTGTCATGAGTTCTGAGAAAATGCATTTACTCTGACTTTATTAAGGTAATATGTTGAAAATCCAAATGCTGTATCTAAACTGAAAAGAAAGAAAAAAAAGGATAGGAAGAGAGAATACTATTTGCAATATAAAGTGAAGTGTGACATAGAACCTTCAAGACTTTGACAACACTCCTTAGTCAATTTCTGACAGAGGTAAAAAAGAATCCAATTACTTCATGCAGAGTGATTAATTTTCTTAATTAAAACTTTTTTTTTATCTTTCCCTGTTTTATTTATAGCTTACTCCCACTTATTTAAGACACCTGCCTAGCATGAAATGGGCACAAAAATAGTTCTCAACATTGTCCCATAATAATTTTAGTAGTGTGGGTAAAGTCAATAGAGGTAAATAAATTTTCCAGATCCTCTATATATACAGGAGTGAATGTTGTCTTTAGTTGTTTTCATGAATTTGGCTAGACAAAATGCACAACAGCTTGTGTGGAAGCTTTGCACAGGACAGGGGCCTTGATAGGTTAGTCAATAAGATCATAAGAAAGAAATTAACTATGTAGGATCAAATTTTCCAACAAAGGATAAGACAAGAGCCTATGAGTCATCTTTCTCAATTGGTGCTCATTACCAGAAGACAAAAGCTTCTATTCCTAATGAGGCAACTAACACTCCAAAGTCTAATCAGTGTTTAAGGCAAGATTTTTAAAAGTATCCAAAGAGACACAGGAACCTCTAATGTCTACTTTTCTTTTTTTTTTTCCCTTTTTTTTTTTTTTTATAGGCTTTTTGGAACTGACATCTAATTGAAATATATGTGGTTGGGCTTTTGTTTCTTCTACAATTTTAGAATTCTTATTTTGATCCCTTCTGCAGACTTTAAGGAGAGATGAAGAAATAGGAAACCAGACATTCATTTTCTGATTATTTTTACCTCCCATTAGAAAACTATAATGTAGCCTGGCAGTATTTGTTTTTTTTTTTTTAAAAAAAGTTTTAATGAGCTAGCATATTGCCAAAAGGAATAGATCAGAGCTTTGCACTGAGAGATCTAACCATATCTTCTCATTTTCTTGCTATGCTGTATTATAAATTGCAATAGTTTCAGACTCTTCTGCTGTCTTCCATCCAGCTTCAGGCAATATATTTGAATCTGAGGGCTTTTTCCCCTGAGAATATTTTGTGGCACAACTGTGAGTCAGAAAATATGATTTATTCTGCGTTCTTTGAAATGCTTTACATTCTCCAGGTAAAGATCCATATGACTGTTTTTTATGACAGAATATTTTCTGAGCTGAAAGCTTATATTTGATATAGGAGTTCAGAGTTCAGGCTGTAATTAGGCCAATGTTTTATCAGTGTCTAATGAAAATACTTATTTATCTGAAATAAATATTCTGAAAAAGAATCCAAAATTCCTTGTCTGCTTATTGTTGAATACCACTTCAAATTAAAGAAAATAATTTTTTCACCAGATGGTCATGATTTTATGCTTGTGGGTTTTCTATCACAATATTTTTCCAGTCTAAACTCTAAGACTGGAAACTCACAGTATTCAAACTGAGGTTCTGGTTTATTAGTTTTTTTATTCTTTCAGACAAAGTACTATCATGCTGCTACTAGGGAAATGCAAAAGTCAAGGGATTCAAACAGTGGATTTCATCCTCACAATTCCCAGAGCTCAAGCACAAAAAAGCCATGTTCCTAAGACCTCATTATTCAGTGGTTACTGTCAGTCATGAAAATCTAGGACACTAAAACATAAATTCATGCAGCTCCAAAATCTGCCTCAATAATTTAAGGCCAGAACAATGAGTTGACTGAGAAAGATCCATGCTTGAGTCCTCCATTCCTGAAGACTGTCTTTGATAAAATGCTGTTATTAACTGTCTAATTAATGTTATCTTGACAATGACATAGCTGGACAAGAAGAAATTATTAATTTTGCTTTCTGCCTAACATACAGCTTTTGCGTAGCATGATATTAGCACAGTAATAGGAAAAGATGAATTTTATATTAGAAAGACTTTTTTCTTTGAAAGGATGTTTCACTATCCTTTTAAAATGTTTAGATGTGGGAACAATTGTTTTATTTCTGTAGAAACTCAACCCCTTTCTTTTTTCTGGTATTGAAAGAGGGAGATAAAGTTTCTGTTCAGAGTCTAGAAACCACAATACAAAACATAGACATGAGGAAAATTTTTTTTTCACATGAATTAAATTACAGTGCTCACTAAAAGACAAGTATTAATTTCCTTTTATTATTTTTCACAAATGCTTGTTTAAAATATTATATTTATCAGTTTAAAATATATTCTGCTGCAACACTATATACAATATATATAAGACTATAATGTAGTATTAAGGGCATTACACAGATGTCTCTGCTCAGGTACTGTTCATTGCAGAACAAGCACCCTCATTTAATGTTTTATCTTTTCAAAAGTAGAGGCAACAGTTTCTAGTTAGTTTCTTTACAAGGCAACTAATTCTGAGGGATTTCTCCCAGGTGAACAAGATGGAACCAGCCAGACAGCAAGCAGTGTTTTAAAATATTGCAATTATTATTAAAGTTTCACAATTGTTAAATATTCTTCCAGGACCTAATAAAGACAAATGTGCATAAGATGATATTATGGATGTGGTGCTACTGATGATAGTTACTATAGTCCTATAGTCCTTAGGCAGCAGCTTTTCACATTACAGTATTGGTCTTCTCAAGAAATACTGACATAAAGGACAAGAAAAATGATGATAAAAGCAATTTCTGAAAGTATATATATATAACAGTATAACAGCAAAACATACTTTGAAAGGTGCAAGACTGTATGTTTGGTCAAATAGCTGTCGTACAACCGTCTAATATGAGGATACACAGTAGTATTATAGTGAAGTGTAGAAAAAGTAAAAAATATGACAATGTGAAGTATATTCAACTCATATATTTCAAATATTCCAATATCTTTCAGATGTTTTCCATATTCTGTAATGAGATACCCAATATGCTATTTTCTCAAAAGATTCAGCTGTTAGTAAACATGATGAAGTCATCCACGTTCTGACATTATATCAAAATTCAAAAGCCAGATCACAAAAAATTATATTTAGAACCTTAAAAACTTCAGAATATCATCTGCCTTTCAAACTCACGAAGAACAAATAGAGAAATTTTCATTCTGCATAATTTTCCGTATAAACTTTATTAAAATGCAATGGAAACAGAATTATTATTCTCCTTTTACTTCTGTACCTTTAAACTGAATGAGTTAAATCTTATTGAAAATTATGTAAAACCATCTGATCAACAAAAAATATTTCAAAATTATTTTGTCCAATTCATATTAAAACTCTCTGTTATTTTGTTGCTTGTTGGGTAATATTAATGTAATTTCAGTATGAATTCTTAAGAAGTTCAGTTATATTCCTGTGGTTCCTGCTATGTCATCTTCCACAGTATAAAGAACATTTTTTCCAAGAAAATTCAAGTTCTGTTTAATCTTCTGTCAAAATCAGATGCAAAATCTTTACTTCATATGTAAAACTGGATGTTGTTTAAATAGCATTGCATAAAAAGTGTTATGATAGTGTTATGATAGTGTTTGATATTGTTTGATATGTTTGATAGTGTTAGAACACTATAGAACATATAGATATGTTTGATAGTGTTATGTTCTCAAAATTATTATTATATGAAAGGATGTACTAAACAAGTTCGTGAAGCCAGAAAATGTAGCATGGTTGTTGCTCATAAACATTTTTCAACAGTCACGTTTTGTATTTCTATAGCATGGTTTTAGAACATTTTAATAGACTGTTGAAAAGCAAGAAATATAGTCATGGCATTTTCTAGGTGAGTATCAATGAATTTCACAGATTTTCCTATGCTGTTTGTGGTGCTACCCTTGAAGCCCCTGACAGTGGCTGGTGAGTATTTTTTTGCTGGTCAATACTCCCCTTAGATTCATTAAAACTGAATTAATTAACATCTGAAAATGAAAATTACTTGATATCTATTTCCAGGGTCTTGGAAACACAATTTGAAAGAGACAAACACATAAAAGGCTGAAAAACAAAAGAAAGTCTACTCTGCGTTAGATCAAACCTTCCTTGTCTAAGCCTTTTTTGAGGCAAGTAACCAGCAAGACACTTGGAAATTTAGCACTGAAACAGACAAAAGTAAGCCTTCAGCTCCAAGAAAGGAATTCACAGATCGATACTGTGCCATTGAACACAGGAAGTTATACACTGTACTCAAGGGTCACAAAACTAAGCTGTCTGAGCACTGAGATACCCAACTAACCCTGCAATAAGAAAACATACAATGAAATACATGCCTGAAGTACTTTTTCTTGCTTGGGTTTAGGCATATCAGGTTGGGTTTAGGCATAAGTATGCATGGATGCATAATTTCTGCCTAACTTGCACACAGCTTGGAGATACATCCCCAGCAAGCAGCCTTACAAGTACATTAGTATGTTTTCAGTTATTTAAGAATTTTAATATGTAATCTTCTGGTTTGTAAGTGCTTTCTTAGATATGATCTTTACTGATGTTCTCATTGATGATCACATCAGAGTTTACCTCTTCTTGTTTAAACAGATTTGCCTACCAATTACAACTTCTCACCAAGGCGGTTTAGTAAAACAGTGTTTCAAGACCTCAAAGTATAATTGTGTCTAGTTTAATATTGCTAAGAGCTGCTTTATCTAGCTCATAAATCAACTGACTCTGCCAATACTTTACAATGTTTGAGGCAATAGACTTGCCAAATAAATGCAGACAGACACAATTGTGCTACCTACATGCAGAGAACTTTCCGATATCTCCAAGGTTTCCAAGAACATTCTCACCACGAGAGTATTTTTGCTGAAGATGACTATGCAATTTTGCTTGTAGCTTACTTACATGACCATAAATGAAAGAAGCAGGTGACTTCTGTAGCTTTCAATTATGTAAAATCAATGCTTGTCATTCTGTTTTCAAGTATCTCTCATATACTACATATTTCAAAGTAGTCTTCTAAGAAGATTATTTACATGTTAAATCCCTATCCTTATAAAACTGTTCTGCATCAAGAAAAAATACAACAAGCTATGAAAAGGTTACACATTAATGTAATTCATGTACTATTCAAGATCTGTTGGTAGATAACTGTATGCAATGCTTGTATATGTCTGAAATATCCTCATAGTAAATGTTACCTTTGGTAACACAATTCTGTCCTTACAATATATAGAATTATTAATATTATTAATATTGTGTCTCGGTTTCACAGCCAGGGCATACTGCAAATCACCGAGACGGATTTATTGCTCACTTCTCTCTGGAAAGGAAAGAAATAAAGAAAACAGAGTCTTGGAAATTGAAAACAAACTATACTAATTTAATGAAACAGGGAAAAAAAGGGAATAACAGGTAAAAGGGAAATGGAAGGGAAAAGGATAAATATATATACATATATTTACAAAATCCCGAAATCAGAGATCCAGGAAAAGAGTTCTCTTCTGGCATGCAGAAAAGCCGAAAACAGTCTGTGTCTGTGCAGAGCCAAAGAAAAACTGATAAGGAGCGGCGCGGCCTGTTTCTGTCCTTCCTCCCCCCCCACTTCTTACTGCCGAAACAACAGTTGTAGCAAGCGGAGAACAGGAGTCCAAGAGAGAGAGACTTCCTGATTTCTTCGGCTTTTATCACTTCTAACAGGAAGTTTTGTTATGGAATACCATGTTCCTTCTCGAGACGGGTCCTTAAAAAGGACAAAAAGCTTCAAACCATAACATATTGATGTTAGTAATTAGCTCATCATGAAAAGTCATCTTTATATGCAATATCAGCCTATTTGTTATCTGTCACACTGTTAATTTTTTAATGAAGACCTGTCTCAATAGACCACAGGATTGTCCCTGATGTTATACTATTTTGGGGGAACTTAAGGCTATTTAAACAGTATAGCTGAAATTAAAACATGAGCAAAGAGCAGAAATTAAGTCCATTAATTATATATTTTCAAAATATGAGTGGAAGTTAGATACTATTGTCCTTCTTAATTAAGACAATGTTACCTTTGCAAAGAGATAAAAAACCACAGAATTGGGGATTTAGGTCCCTCCGCTTTACTAAATTTTGCTTACTATATATTATACTGTGACTCCCTCTTTTTTCTTTTCCTCCAGTATTAAGCATCTTGGCCTCCATATGCATATTGAGGAAAGGCCAAGGCTTTTTATGCTCATTTATGTCTGTCATACTTAAACCAGTAAAAATGTCATTGTCTCCCTTTCTTAATATCATCAGGAGCTGAATTTAGAACATGTACTGCATAGTTTACAAGATATGGATGGTAGTTTTCATAATCAGTCAACAGAAGTAGATGCTATTAGGATGGAGGATGATAAAAATATATTTTCTGAATAAATAGTTACTTTGCTTTTTCTCCATATGTAAATATGCTGTTGCAGAGGTGCAGTCACTTGGGTCTTGGTATCTGGTACGAGTGAGATAACATTTGTACTGAACTGTGAAGTATAAAGAAGACTGAAATACTGCTAAACGCAAGATTGATATCCCCATGTGCCTTGCCAAAAAAAGTGTCAAGAGAGAAATACCACTGAACAGAAGAATAAGACTCAGTATCTAATTTAATTAAAAAAACCTCAATTTTGTTCAAAAACACGTACTGAATTTTAAGTACTTTTCACTATTTGATCTGCTCAAAATATTCTTATTCAATTGAAACAGAGAAATTATATAAAATAAGAGGCATGTTATACAGCACTAGGACTCCTGTAATGTTGTTAGAAGTTTGGCAATTTTTTGCTTCTTCTCACCACTCCATCTTAAAATCACCTTATACAGAACAGCTTGAAACTCTGAATCTTTGACATCAGAAGCACAAAACAGTTCCTTAGCCCAAGCTTAACTTTAACTTAACATAAAACCAAACATAGCCCATCAACATCACCAGAAATTTTTTTTTAAAAAAAGCTCAACAAAAATAATATAATTAAAAAAAAATAATAAAAAAACCCCAGGTCTGTAGAGCTGGCAAGTTTTCTAGAGAGTAGACCTGAACAGCTACCATCTACCTTTAAAGAAGGACATAAAAAAATGTGCTTTTTTTCCAGGAAACTGTGGTGTCTCCTATGCCATTAACAGTTAACTATCTTTCAAAGGCTCCATTTAAGACTGAAGTTAAGATTGAAGTACCATCTGCAAACTGAATTGCCTTTCCTCCTCCCACCTGTCTAAAATGGGAGGAGGATATTAAAAACAAACCAAACAAACAAACAACAACAAAAAAACAACACAAACATTTCATAAAAAGACCATTATACTTGTGATACTTTCAGTACTTGTAGGATTATAAGATTTTACTTCTGTGTTTAGTGACTTATGGTACCTGATACTTCCATAGTATTCTTGCTTTAACCTGGTTGCAAGTCTTTTAAAAATATTTTTTGTTTAATTGATCATTAATATCTGAAAAAGTTTACCATTCCATATTCCATGGATATTTTTTTTTCATCTAGAACTATTCAGATTACAAGCATCAAAATTAGAAATATTAGAGAATATTTTTTCTTCACAAAATATACAACACCGATTTTCATCAACACTGCATCAAGAACTGCTCTGAAGAACAAGTAACAGAAATGCATGAAGTTGGAGACACATAATATGTAAAGAGATCAAAAAAGAAAATACCACAGTTATTGTATAGCAATGCAATATGTGATAGAATTAGAAAACGCCAGAAGGGTCAGAAGTCACAATACTAGAGAGTCAATGTAATGGCTTGAAGCACAAAGTCTCAGTGTCTGCACACAACCTATTTAAATAAATTAGTTTGTTAATTATTATTCAAACCACTTTTGCTCTCGCTGTCCCTCAATTCATAAAGGGTACAAAGGTTTTATCCCTGAGTTGTTCTGAAATGTGCTAATTTAAAACTGTAATTGCATTTATTTATAAATCATTAAATCTTTGGGAATTCAATAACAAAACATCATCTTCACCAACAACAGACTGTTACCCAGAAGTGTCATCCCATAGGATGGTACATACTAAGAATTTCACACAAAGAAGAAATCCAAGACTGTTCTTGGAATGGTATTATTTGAAGGCCTAAATATTTTCAAGCTGCTGATATTTCCCATTAAGTCTTCCAATACATAATACTCAGATGCTGCTACAAAAATCTCCAAATGGCTTGTCTTCCCAATGACTCCAGTATTGCCAAAAAAGATTGAATGTATGCTGTGACATGTAATAAAAAAATATTTTGTGCTAAGACACAAAAGATATCAATGTTTTTGCTACAGTAAAACATTTAGGCACAAATGACTAGAAAAGCAGTAGACACCCATCAAGTCTCATGCCAATATGTATGCACTTTTGGGGAAGATCGTCAGATGACCCTGCATTATTGGTTGTTATAGTTTGAAAGGGGCAGGCAAAATCTTATTGGCTTTTGCTGCCAGGCACCCAGTGAATGAGGGGTGGAGTTTAGGCCCCTGTTGTGAAAGGGGTCTGGGTGCCAGGTATCAGGTATCAGGTTCAGTATTCCACCCATTTTCCTGCCAGACTCTATAAAGTGAGGAGGACGGGGGGGGAGTTTAGTTTTTTTTCTGCTCTGCTTGCCCTCGTGGAGTCTCCGGCCTTCAGTCTCCTCCTGCCTCGCTCCTGCACTTTCCCTGCGTGCAGCTCGCCACGTGGAGACCAGAGAAGAGGCCCAGCTTTGGCTACCAGCTTCGCCACGTGGTCTGCAGCATTCCAGCATTCCAACTGCACCGAGTACTGAAGTTTTGGACTCTTTTTTCATCCCATCGGCTTTGCAGTAAAGGACCTTTTCAGCAGCCTGTAACGCCGGTCATCTGAGCTCGGGTTGTATATTTTGTATATTGTATATTTTATATATATATATATTTTCCTTTTCCCCACCGGTTAACTCTTTTCTCCCTGTGCCATTAAACTTGTTAATGTTTTGAATTTCCAACCGTCTAGCCTGTTTTTTTCCTTACTCCCCTTCTAATTTTCGGGGGGAGTGATAGAAACAAATTCTGTCTGGTTTGTGGCTTGCCCTGGCCGTTTGCAAAACCAGCACATCGGTAAATTAACTGAAGTTTTCTTGTGGATATTTATTTTCACAGAAAGCAAAAGAGTTGTCTGCATGTGATTCTATCCCAAAATTTTGTTGTGTAACACTTCCTTTTGATGTAGTCCCTATACACAGCAGATAACAGCAAACATTCTCTAAAAATCATCCCCTTTTTTTTTCTTTTTTTTTTTTTCTTTTTTTTCCCTTTTGTGGTCAAAGTACAAAAATTCATCCTAAAACCAAAGAAATGTACAATATTAGCTGCATACCTGAATGTACTGGCATTCAGATTATTAATATTTCCAAAATTCAAAATCCATGGAGAATTTTTAATGGTCAGCAATAGAGTTTTCAGTACAGTCTAGTAAGCCTGACTGTCTGCTTTAAGCTTTCTACTGTTATTAAGCTCCACTTTATGTCTCAAAGCATGGCAAAAGTTCTCCATTTTTACTGGTTTGGTAGTAGGTCAGAAAATATATACAATTGTGTGCCATTAACCATAACATACATATGGCTCATATCTTTTTCAGTTTTGACCCCTAATATTGTCCATATATTTGTAGACTCAGAATAGACTACTGGAAGCTTATCTGCAGGGCTACAATTTTACTCAGTTTGGAAAATAAAACAGATTCAGAATTTTAACATAAGCACTCCTTTATTATCAAAGCCATTATTGTTGCTCGGGATCTATAATAAGCGGTATGAATGTAATTTTTTTTCTAATCTGTTGGGTGTAAAATGCCTGGGATCTTAGCATTTGAGATACTCCCACTTGCCTCATACAAGGCAAAGATCATGAGAGGAAATAAACAGGAAATAATTTCAAAATGTGTTTACAAATATACATCTTCTTATCTATTTCAGTTTGTGATGAAAATGGCATCACAGAATCACAGAATCACAGAATCCTAGGGGTTGGAAGGGACCTCAAAAGATCATCTAGTCCAACCCCCCTGCCGGAGCAGGGTCACCTAGAGTACATCACACAGGAACGCATCCAGGCGGGTTTTGAATGTCTCCAGTGAAGGAGACTCCACAACCTCTCTGGGCAGCCTGTTCCAGTGCTCCGTCACTCTCACAGTGAAAAAGTTTCTCCTGATATTCACATGGAACCTCCTATGCTCCAGTTTGCAACCATTGCCCCTTGTCTTATCATTGGTCATTACAGAAAAAAGCTTGGCTCCATCGTCCTGACCTTCACCCTTTACATATTTGTAAACATGGATGAGGTCACCCCTCAGTCTCCTTTTCTCCAAGCTAAAGAGACCCAGCTCCCTCAGCCTTTCCTCATAAGGGAGATGTTCCACTCCCTTAATCATCT
>VZRW01003911.1:35219-111116 GCA_013398125.1 Aegotheles bennettii | reverse complement strand
GATTCTGTCCCATTAACTACAACTCTCTGACTTCTTCCCTTTAACCAGTTCTTTATCCACCTCACTACCTGATCACCAAACCCATACTTTATCAGCTTATCTATGAGGATGCTGTGGGATCAGTCTTACTAAGATATAGCTACCTATGAGATATTGCAGCAAGATTAGGAAACAAATCTTATTGTACATTGCTGTTACTGACTGATGATTTTTGTCAAACTGTAAATACTGTATTCTGTCTCTGTGTCTCATTTTGGTTTTTATTGCCAGATCTTTTAAAGAATTATGTGTTATTGCTATATAGATACCTTTCAAAGAAGGGATTAGATTAAATTATCCATAAAGTCCCTTCCAATCCAATGCATTGTAGTTTTAGTTTTAGAAAAAAAAATGATTGTGGTAACAGCCATATCAGGTTTCTGCCAGTGATATGTGTTCTGCATCGAGCAATCCGGCAGTCTTCAGGCTTATAGAGTATTAGGAGGGTGGAGATAAGTGCAATTGGACTTGTGTTATGCATAAGCATGTGCTAAACATGCTTTACAGACACAGCACAACATTTTTGGTCATATGATAGCCAGATACACCAAAATCCTGGGGAAAATCTAGCAAACGAAATATATCCAGAAGATGAGAATTATAATCACTCTAATAAAAGATTGTCACTGAAAATAGTCACTTGACATCTTCTTTAGGCAGTGAAAAAAGACAGTCACTTCTACACTGAATTTCCTGAGTTTAAAGTAGATCTGTGTAAAAAAGTAAAATCTTTTAGTGAAGGAGACTTTAGGATAATTAATTGAAATCTAGATTTTCATTTTTAAACCATCAAGAATTAGATAGAATGAATCGCATGATGGATAAGTGTCAAAGTGCATAAGTTCTATGTCAGTTGAAGCATGTGAAATTCAGTGGCTAGAACAAAGGACTAGTGTTGAATTAGACAGTGTAATATGGCCAAATTGTGACATGATTATTCTTTTTCTTTATATATTATGTAATGTGACTATCTTTGTAACAAAAGCAATTGTAACTAAGGTTATGTTATGTAATTCATTAATGATTGCAGTCCTGACTAAATAGTTAAGTTAAAGAGGAATGATCTTTGTGAACATCTAAATTGCAAAGTTTTATCAATTTCTGAGAATATCAGAATAAAACAAATCAACCCATATGTGCTCTCAATAGCTTTCTGCTCTGGAATTAATTAAACTAGACCCAGACACAACACAACATGTTGGTGGTACACAACAACGTTCTGTAACAGCATTCAGATGGTCTTCATACACTTACAGAAGAACAAAATGAAGTGACATCTTCTGAATTACCCAGATGAGCAGTTGCTGGTCTGTTTCAAATCAGAAATACAAATTCTGGCTGATTTCAGCACCTTAGAACATAAGGCTACTGCAAGAGTGATGCTTAAATATGGATTTATAAGCTAAAATTTGAATATTCAGGTTTGAGAATCTGGTCTATGTACAGAATGGTAAGGTATTCATGTGTTGGTTCAGCATATGAACCAATATACATATCTCTTAAAATGTAATAAATACTGTGAAATACAGAGAGACAAGATGAGAATAAAACTGAAAATAGTTCTAGCAGGGAAATAGCCTTCCTTTCATACAGATACTTTCCTATTAGTTGCTGCATCTGACCCTTATCCTTAAAAAATGACATCCTGTGGTGAGCAACGTATATAGTAAGTCTTATGCTGAAATAACTCCAGAATGTGTCCAAGAATGCCAGGAAATCAGTATTTTACTGACTGTAGCCACAAGCCACTATATCTATATTTAATAAGCAAATAATAAACATTACATTAAATTGCTAGAATTACAAAAACTGGAAGACATCCATGATATTTTTAATTATCTGACTCTTTCTCCAGTGCTGAAGGGATAAAAGATTCAAATCACACTTTGCTCTGTATCAGTCTCCAATTTATACATTCCCTCTAGCTCAGCCTCTTTAACCTCTGAGAACCAGTTCTCCCCATTCTCATTTTCTTTGAAAAAACACATTTGACCACAATACTTAACCCAAAAGTGAGTTCATCTCAAATATGCATTGCAGACTAGGGTCCTGAAATCCAATAGCCTCTTTAAGAAATGTTTCCTGGTATGATAGGAAATGGTAGAAAAAGACCTTTTTTGATGCAGCTGGTACACACAGATCAAGGTTACTCAGAACATGAGTAAAGAATCATTACATTACTATTAGTCATGTTACTATTTAACTTCTCAGTGTGAATCTCTCATTCCTATCTGAGTTTATCAGTACTGAAAATCATTAATATCTGCAGTAAAGGTATGAATATTAAGATAACTTTATAACTTTCTTTCCTTCCCTTAGGCAATAATTGCTTACACATAAATACTATGTATCTGCTGCAGCCTAAACAAAAAACTTTGACTCTAATTAAATAGCTAGAATTGGTTAGCTATTCTGAGAACTGGTACTAGAACTGTTCTAATATTTCAGCATTCAACAACACTTTTTTTAAGAGGGAGTAGTGGTACTCAGAAAATGTTAATTCATCAATATTAAACTTCACTGTAAAAATATATCAGTTATGAGAGATGACTTACTGAAAAGGAATCTCTGAACCCAAGTTGAAATTTCTTGTCAAAACAGGAGGAAAAAAGAGTGAGATGAGATGCATATTTTATCTTCTGATTAAAAAAAATATAATAAAATATCAAGGTTCTGGATTAGCAATTATCCCACAATCTAAGTGAATGTCCCAATTACTGGGCACACAACTATACTGAGGTAGGTTTTTTCCCTATTATCTGCTCTTTGTATAATCCCTTTTGTGTAAATTCTATTTTGAATGAGATTCAGTTTTAATCTTATCACTTTAATGTTGCTAGATCACAGAACCATCCTTTTTTGTAGTTTCATGATTGACCATCACCAAAAGGAGGTGAAAGAGGGCAGCACAGACACTCAATTTTGAGTCACTCACCTGAATTTTTTCTTATCAATTTTTCATGATGTTTTTTTCTAAAAAAGTTCTAGTTTCACCCTTCCAAAGAGAAGGAACAATTCTTAATTTCCAAACTTTAACTGATGGAAAAAATACTGCCTGCTCAGAATTAATAATATTTGGGGGGACATGGGGGCTGGGAATGTACAGTTTTCAAATGTAGGGCAGTTGAAGTTATTTGAATTTTGGCATGTTAAGCTACCTAATCAGTTCTGCCTTTAGTTTTCAAAAGCAGCTTAAGTGAGTTTGGTTTCACTCATTTAATTTGACACATTGATATTGTATTTAGATAAT
This sequence comes from Aegotheles bennettii, assembly GCA_013398125.1. NCBI lineage: Eukaryota > Metazoa > Chordata > Aves > Caprimulgiformes > Aegothelidae > Aegotheles > Aegotheles bennettii. The sequence continues at coordinate 107,827 of VZRW01003911.1, read as the reverse complement.
TTGCTCAAATACAGTCTAATATTTTTGGTTTTTCTCTTAGGTAAAACACAATCAAATAAGTACAAACAGTGGCTGTCCTAATGCCTTATGATTCTTGGTATCACAAGAGAATCTTTCCCACTAGGCATTTGTGCATGTTTGTCACAACATAAATTTAAGAGAACAAATATCCTACAAACAAACAACAGAGTTTATTCATTATCAAGATAATCAAAGATGAGAATTTTTAACTGGTATACATTGGAAAAAAGTAAACAATTGTAACGTTGTGAAGGGCACTGTAAGTTTCTCCTATGTCTTGCCTTACATGCTCAGCCCAAACTGCTGCATACTTGTCTCTGCAACTTTCAGGATAATCAGGAAAAATCCCCACTGAGGGCTAGCATACAGGCACATTATACCTCTTCTTCCACTGTGTGCTGCTTCTTATAGATGTCCAGTTCTGCTGTGTTAGAGTGTCAGGCTACTTGCTACCATGTGCATCATTTGCATTTAGCAAAAGAGAGGTGTAAGACTCAGGACAATTTTACTGAGAATTACAAAGCTCTACTGGGGAAGGGCCTTACAGTCACCAAGAGTCAGTGCAAGTGCATGAATAAGAATTTATAACCTTTTTTTTTTTGTTACACAAAGTCACAGGAAATTGAAACATATAGAATATAATGTTCCACTTACAGAAAACAAGCATTCATTTGATTTTGATAATGTGAAGTTTTTGCATAGTATAGTACTTGTTTTGTAATTTCCTCATCATACAAAATTAACAAATATATAGCAGATGTTATATCAATGCCATTATCTGGTGTAGCTAAACAATGTACAGATTCCCAGAGTAGAACACTTTTTCCTCTATAGCTTTTTCAGCCTCACTTTTTTGTGTGCACAGGAATCTATATTCCCTCACAAATAAGGTATATTAAGTCAAGATACTACTTCACTGTGTTTTGACATTTAATTATTTCTGTCATGATTCCAAAATATGTTTATTTAATGAGGTATAGATGCAAATACAATTTTTGGATTAAAGCCTCATTTGAACAGAAATATTGTGTCTTCATTTCAATAAATTCCTTTTTGTATGAAGGGACATGGAAATTTGCACACAGATTTAATCACTGCTCTTATCTAATACATTTCTGAGCCTTTGTTTCCAGTTTTTCTCTGTTTGTTTTTATTTACAATTACTACATTTTTTACCACATTTTTCCCTTCTATTTCACCTTGATAAATCACCAACTCCCAAAGCAAATTCTGCAGGTCTGCCATAATAACAGGTTTCCCTGAACTTCTTCAATTATTTCCTATTTCCATTTGAAAAACCCTTTGAGTAAGACAATGCTAAAACATGTAAATCACTCCTTTAAAATGCCACAGTGTTGTTAATTACTGTCATGCTGGTATCATGTGTATACTACACCAGAGTTAATCATTATTTTATTGTTTATAAAGGGTTCATTACAAAATTGTTTCAGAGAATATCTGCTAGTCTTTAAAACCACGTAGTGTAATCATGTCTCAAAGGAATGTGTCTACTTAAGGCTAGCTGGAAAATGTAAAAGACTAATTTTCATCCTGAATCACTATTCAGCCATCTGTTACAAGAAGGCAATGCCCAAATCTAAATCACCCAAACCTCAAGAATATTATGAGAAGTGCAAATATGTTTTGCTACAGTACTTATGGAGATAGTAGCAGTAATATTGCAAACAAACATTTTTTTCAAATAATGATAATATTTCTTCTCTAAATGTTTGTATATGGAGACTGCTATACATCACATGCATTAAACAATGACACTGGTATTCCACATTTGTTTCCCCTTGCATAGGAAGACTTGTGGAAATCAAAACCTATGTTAAAAACAAAAAAGGTTCAGAAGGTTTGAAACAATTTTTGTGGCTTTGATACAAATTATTTGGTAGTTTATGATTTGTGCATTATATTGAAAGCATATATATACACACATTGTGTGTGTTTTCAATATATAGAAAGTTACATACATAATTTGAATTTTTAATATCTGTGTATATAAACATGCATAATAAACTCAAGCATACCAGCTGTCGACAATTGACTCAAAATATCCAACCCATTCAAAATCCCTAGGTGAGGCTAGGACTTTTAAATCACTTTCAATAACATTTCCAATAATTCAATCAAGCAATTAATAAAGTTCAGATTTCAATTTCCAACACTTGTGGCAGATAGTATCTCTTCTCTTTCTTTGTTAATTATCCACTGTATGATATTTTTAGCATGTTATGTATTACATCATAAGGCTGAAGTTGGGTAAGTTGACTCTGACTGCTGACTGTTTGTGGAGCTGGTGGGAGGAGATGAGGACCTGTTTCCTGAAGGTACTTAAGTGTGGTCAGCTAGTATAAGCTCATGGACTGAAGGCACAGAATGAGAGAAACAAGAAGCATGCAGTGCAAGAGAAACAACAATCTAATTTTCTCAGGACTACTGAACTATCACTTCTGAGAAACTCCTGTTTCTCAGGACAAACACTTGAGCCTGTGCCTTCAGTAACAACTAACATGGCCCAGTAACAGTAGTCTTGTTAAGCAAACTGTTGCTAACGTCCTGCTGTTGGCAGTATATATGATTTAGCAGTATATTTACTTCAGCTTAAATTTAGTCTGGTTCATGGACTGAAAGTACATTACCAGTAGAAGCATGCATTTCTGAAATGTATCTTCCAATTTAATGTCATCTAAAAAAAATCTAGTTTGTATACTTTCTGAGGACACTCTGAATAAACCAAAACACAGTAAATAGTGGCAATGGGGAGAGCTGATCTAAAAATATAGTCTCAATCCAAACTAGAATGTTAATGTAGAAAAAATCTTTGAAGGTGAATGAAAAACAAGTTTTTCTTAGAAAATAAAATCTGCAGTTGATGAAAACTGAAATGACATTGAAAATTGCTGGAGGGGGGGATCCATTCTGCAATAATAGAATGGTAGTACATAAAGAAGTTTTCAGACTTTCTTATTTCTCTTTGTCTTACACAAAAGCTCTCAGTTTTCTCTGTAGTGTCACTTCATTCTGCTTCATAATATAACAAAACATAGCATTAGATACTGAAAACTTTTTGATGTTTCTTTGGTTTCGCTTAGAAGAGGAGATAATCTTGGGGACAAGAGAGATACTCAGTAGGGAAGAAATAAAAACTGTTTATCTTGTGAAAGGGAAAGATTGATTTTGAAGTTGGGGACTTCCTCCAGGGCACTAGATGAAGAAACAATAAACAAAGTGTCATACAGCATACTTTTTCCCTTTACAAGCCAAACAGCACTGTTGAACAAAGCACATACTCTTTGTTTCTTTGTTTTTCTCATTCAGGTTGTGAGCCCCCCCAAAGAAAAAGCTCAATACTGTACCAGTGATGTTATCATAACTAGTAGATCCTTGCAGCAAGTACATACCAGAGCTCTGTGTCTAACAGTTCATTATTTCTGTTGAGTGTGTTATTCAAAGAATCCTTAACAAGGACATACACATGACTAGTCTGTGCTAATAAAATATTTGCTGTTTTATCAGAAAAAAAACAAAAACCAAACAAACATAAAAACTTGCATGTTGTTAAATGTTAGAGGAAGATAGGAAATTGTAACAAGGTTCCCAAAGGTACAAGCACAGGATGTTACCAGAATTCTTCAAAATAAAAGCACAGCACAATACAGAAGCCACAAGGCTATAAGCATGATCATAAATGGTTATTTACTGGTTATTAAAAGATTGCAACTTCTTGAGCTGGGTAAAATCAGCTCAATTCAATACATGTAAAATATCACACATATAGTAAAATTTAAATGTAACACAAAATTGTGAATTAATGAAGAAATAACAAGAAAATTGTGTTTTAAAAAGTTTGTAAAAAGAAAAGAACAAACTCAAATGGAAACACAAGTGAAGATGAAAACTCCTTCCACCAGCATCATACTTCTCCTGATGACTGTAAAAAATATTTTAATGAATAAATATTTGAAATTGTGACGTGACCTCCAGTTTTGGTCCACTTTTTGTTCAAGTTCACCTGTAACTGAATCTATCTAAATCAGTCACAGTTTAAGCTACACCAGTCTTGAAAATAATGACTTATACTTAATTCTAGGTTGAAAAAAAATGTAAATAATTCAAAATATTTTTATATTTGGGTTGAGTACAAACATGCTAAACCAAAATCTGTAGTGCAATTATGGTTACTGGTAGGCAGATGATCCAGACACTGTGTTGACCATCCAGACATTGCGTTTACCATCTGAAACCTGCAGTAGGTCCTATTACAACACACAGACAGAAGGTTCTGATCAAAACAAATAAATTAATGTATCATAGCTTCTCTATGCTTCTCAATTGCTTTAATTTGTTCTAGGAATAAAAATTTAAAAGTCAAGTAATTTCTATGGTTCTTTGTACCCTGCTTAAAGAGGAGCTGAGAACATACTAAGATTTCCCTTTCTGAAGAAAAAGAGAGCATGTCTTCCCACTTTTTCTCAGTTCAGTGCAGCATAGCAAGTAACTTAAAGTTAGGAAAAGATGTTTTGAGTAAAACCTTGATTTTTGCTAGTGTGTGAGTCTGAAAGATCACAGTCTTTTTCTTAGATAATCATGCTTTAGGATCTGCACAAGGGAGAAGGTGTGAAAAGATAGATAAAAGTGACCACTGAAGTGGACTGTTGCCCTGGTTTACCTTCACCTTCTTGCCAAATTTTAAGTTGTTTGTATCACTGAATACAGTAGAATGAGAATGTTTCAAAAATATCAGACAAAAGATGACCAAGACTGTTTTTTTTGTTTTGCCTTGGTTTGTTTTCTTACCACGCTATACTGTATTTCTTTAAAAAGGGTTGGTTGTGCAGCAAACTGAGAATGTTACTTATTTGTCTTTCCTGGCTGCTCTAATTTCAGTCAGATAAAACCTTCAGTGACAAAAGAAAAGTATGAGGAGGAAATAATGGGAAAAAAATGAATAATTTTTGGAAAAGAAATTAGAAACAAAAATACGATGAAAAGGAGAGATTGAACATATGGTAAGATTAACACTAAAGTATTCTGGATTTTCTCCTTCACAACCTCTCTAAAAACCAAGATACTAATTCGCCCTGAAAGGCCACATTATGCCCTCTCAATTCCTGGTATACTCATTGATACAGAAATTGGTAAAGAATGGTGGTTAACTATGCAATTCTATAAACTCACTGTGCCACATCATGCTATCCTCCTCCTCCCACATTCGCAGTGACCCCAGTTACCTGGGATGATGAGTGAGCATGATAAACACTACCTTCATTTGATGTTTTAAAGGGTCAGTGCCCTGACCATCGTGTCAAACCAGGCAAATGGCAATTCTTTTTTAGTGGGGGTAACTTTAAAAATTAAAACCAAGTACCTTTATCTATTTTCATTGCTTAGTTATTGCTATATAAAACAGAATCACAAACAGAACTCTATTTCACATTGCTTCCTATTAAATGCTCAGATACTGTTAGTACCATAAAAATATCCATAGGCAAACAAATAACATCAAAAGGCACTCTCATATACAGCAATGTTATATGACCTAGGTTTTATGATCAGGGACTAATTCACTGCCTGAACAATAAAACTTCTCCATAAGCTTTCAGCAAACACTTCAAATCCTAATTCCCTTCCCCTTTCTCAGTCATACCCCTTTTTTTTGCCTTACCCTTCAAAATGAACTTGAATAGCTAAAATAGCTCAAAGACATTATACCTTGGTCAAACTACTTAGTTGCATTTGTTTGGTGGCCTATCATTATTTTTAACAATAGGCTACAGGTGTGAAGGTTGTAGTAGCCATGCCATTATACAGAAAGCTAGTCACAAAAGCAGTAATACTTCTTAGTATGAGTTCTAACAGAGACATTGTTATTATCTGCTGTTTGCAATTGTTTCAAGATCATGGTAATATTTTATAGGGTCCCTTTCACAACCATTTTCTTCCTGTTTACAATTAAAGTATAACTAAGGATGATTTTGGAATTGTAAAAACTTCAAAAGTAATTAAGCTTTATTAAGTCAGCTGTAAGAAGAATGGAAAAATTTAGAATCTACATATTTTTATTCTTTTAATTTTTCCCTGCAGTATTGACACAATAGAGAAGGCTGGTGAACAACTGCTATCTGAACTGCTGTGGTGTTCCAGGCTGTACGTTAACCCTCAAAGTCAAAGCATTTCAAGTTGTATTTCCAAGAATAATAGTGTGGTGTTAGTGAATAAGTGATTCTAGTTTTGTAAACCTTCTTATATGATATTTTTTCTTTTCTTCTAAAAATGACCAAGGAACATCAGAACATTTTTGTTAGTAAATTTTGTCCCATGCTTCAAACTTCATCATCATCTGCAAATTGAGATTAAAAAAAGATTAAAAGTTTCACGTATTTACAGCCTTTTTAAAGTTTTAAAACTGGCAATAGTTTTATAAATAAAAATTCCTGTTATGGTTCAGCACATTATAAAAACTGTTATTTATAATAAGTTCAATATAGTATTAGATTATTAGTAATGTAGGTTCAAACTGACAGGAATATATTAAAAACAACAACGACAACAAAAACAAAACACTGTAGGCTGAAGGAATAATTTATTGTGGTTTTTGTAAGCAATAAATGCTTCCAATTACTATTCAGAATTCATTAGGAATTAAAGATATAATAATTACAATGGAGAAGAAAAAAAAGGAAAACCCTGCCAGAAGAGGAAAGACGATGACACAGAAAGGAACTAATCACCAGAATCCAGGAAATGAAAAGGATTCTATATCAATGTTGAGCAATAAAATAATGCAGAAAAAATAATAGGTGGTAGAAAAATAGAGAATCACAGCAATAACGATAGAAAAAAGACAAGAATGAGGATTCTGAAATTCTTCAATTAACAAAGCACATAGCCCTGTGAATAAAACATTGCTATCTCTAGAAATTGGCTCAGAAACTTTGTATTAGCTCAACAGTGTAAGGACTCAGGACTTGTTAGACTTTGTCCTGATTTCCAGACATCCACAGATTTTTAACAACCAAATGACGGCTGTCTAACTTGTATTTGCTTTTGCTTAGCTTTTTGCAAGTATATGGTTAAACATCTATTGTTACAGTAATGTCTACATATTTTTGCAACTAGAAGATAGTAACTACAGATAGCTGTTCTGTGCAGAGTAAGGTATCTATTATCCTAGAAAAAGAAAAGTAATATGTAAAAGTACAGGATGTGTCTTTGAAATTACAAACACTGTATTATACCAGAGAACCTAGGGCTAAAAACAGAAGTTAGCAGTCACTGCAGAAAAGCAGCCATGTGAGCTGGGTAAAACTTGTTTTAAGGATAACAAAGAAAACAAAGAATAATTATCTCATACATGTAAAATACCACCAATAATGAAAATCAGCATTAAAAGTAAGAAAAGAACAATAAAACAGACTGTGTCAACAAACTTGCAACATTAACTCCAATTAAATCCACAAGTGAGGGGGAACCCCTTTCGCTGATGTCGTATTTCTTCCAACAATGAATTCATAACATTAACAACTCACTGTACCAACATGTTAGAAAGGTGAGCAGAAGGCTAGAGAAAGAGATAGAAGGTTGGTGCATAACAGTCTTACCTGTTTATTTATGAGCTGCAATTGGATAACTGAACCTTAAGCACTCATATCACTGTAAGTGAACTAATAGTATCTCCTTGGGATTTTCATTTGGTTGGGTTTTTTAAAAAGACTTTTGGTTGTCTAACTATAAAGATCTGTTGTCCCTGCACATCATCTGTGTTTCTTTATCCCACAAAAAATTTCCTGGGTATACTGCAAGCAGCAGAAAGAACTTTTGTCTCTCCAGATGGAACATACAAGATGGGTCTTAAACATTTGGTATCGCTTTCCTTGAGTCACCTGACTGGAAAAGCATTGTAGGTACAAGTGATGTTTTTTCTGTCCTACATGAATACATTGAATGGTGCAGCAAATCAGTAATGCTTGTGGAGGATGGGTGCAGAGAAGTTCCCACCATGGATGGAGATATGGACATTATACAGCTGGTTGGACGCAAGCCATGGGAAAGATAAGCACAAGAAGAAAGCAAGGAGCTGGGAGGAAAGTGTAAGAAACTGTCCTTGAAGAAAACAGGTGTGCAGATATTGCTTTTTACAAAAACATGTTTTTAAGGCTAGCACATGATAAGTTTGTCCTGGGAAAGAACAATTCTTTATATGAGAATAAGGGAATCAAATCCTGCTACGTGGTGCTTTGCAGGTCTGGGGCATGGGCTATAAAAACCAGAGCTGTATCACAATGAAGAGTCTTCTCTTCACCCCACAAGAGGAGTCCATGTCATCTGTCATCGCAAATGTTCAGCAGATTGCCTGGGAATAAGGGTTGTGATGACATTCTGCAGATGTTTGACAACTGGCAGTATCTATGTAAAGAAAATTTCTTCTTGTTAGATAGATTTCAACTATTTTTGGAGTAAGGTCTTTTGGGATCAAGCATAGCAAGACTTACAAGAGCTGAGAACACAGATAAAGACAACTATAACTTCTGTGTCTGGCTATAGTAGGGGATATTGAAAATCAGATAAATGATGATACAGTGAAGTATACAGGATTATGCAAATAATACAAATTAAGGTTTTATATTAAGGTGATTAACAGTCAGACAACACACAGCACAGCTAAATCAGCAAGAACAGTAATTAAGATCTGAAATAAACAACTAATACAAGGTGATATAATAACAAAATGCAGAAACTAGTTAATTTATTGCAATGCATGAGAACAAATGCTATAAGAATAGAAAAAACTTCATAACTGGAATGTTATGTTAGGTCATAAGTGATTCCAAAAAAACTAACATCAGATAAGAGTAGCTGGAAAAAATCTTATGTTAAGGAAAAAAAGAAAACATGATATAAAGATGGAAACCCTGATGTAGTGCAGTTAGTGTTGGCTAGAATTATTCAGAGGAAAGACTGTAAAAGAGACTTTGTAGAGATCTGTTGTAGGTGCCCATTATAAGACACAGATAAAGTTAGATTTTGATATTACTAAAGAGACAGCATGAATGTCTTCCTGTTTAGTTCCTTTAGTTCTTTCCTTTGCATATAAGGTTTCAAGATACTCTTCACAGGAAGATGGCAGGATAGTGATTGTGGTTATGCCTACATTGACAAATAATTTTCTTCCTGTTTTATGGCTATTTGTCCCAATTATAATCTATATTGCACATTTGTTATTAATTACCAGCCTTTCTTGGGAAGTGAAAACAAATAGTTCCTGCTGAGACAAAAAACTTCATGGTATCTTTTCAGTTCACGCTACAGTTTCTCTGCACAGGTAATATAAAAAATATGGAACCAGGTTTGTTTTTTTCTAATTTACACTGACCTACAATGGTATCCCAGTACACCAACATGTCTTATAAAAAAAATCTCATGACATGCAACCATGTCTTTGGTGTTACACTATGAAATGACCATTCTAACCACCTATGCCACAGTCCCCTCATTATTTCAGAAATATTGAAATTTAAATAAAAAGACACAAAAAATCAACACACAAACAAATTAGTTGAGTCTCAAAGCTGACAGGTCAAGTTCTATGCATTGGGTACACAGCTTACTCCAGTGAGAAAGACAACTTACTCCAGTGAGAAAGATGGAGCTCCAAACCAGAGGCAGTGCCTATGATTTTAACTATGCACTAAATTGAAATGGATGAAGTTAATTGAAATAGTCATAAAATAAGATTTAAAGAAGGGTTTGGAACCCTTAAAGCAGGGTTTGGAAACCAAGTCTCATTCATGATTCCTCTAAATACAATTCTGCTTCACAAGTCAAGGGTAATAGATCTTCATCTTTGACTAAGGTTTGATGGAGAGTAGAAACTGCTTCTTGTTTTGTGTACTGAGAATACTTTCTGCATGGAAAGGTATGAATTTAGGGAGATTGATGTAATCTACTTAATATAGGCAAGACTGTGGTGCTTCCAAATAATATTGATTCATAAACAGTGAGTCAGTGACTTCAGGAAGTCTTAGTTATATAAAAAATTTGAGAATCTGTGTTTAAGACTAAAGGAGCTACATTCCACCTACATCTCACTTTGGGATCCTCACTGTGCTTACCATTCTGAATAATTTACAAAAATGTGCTGATTTAGATTTGAAAAAGGAAAAAAAAGGCAATTATTAGGAAAGGATTCTATAACTACACAAATAAAAGAGAAAGAAATAGACATACAACAGTTTTGCAGTAAAAAAAAGGTTATATTTAAAACAATCCAGACACAACCAAATATTATTTATATTATTTGAGTCAGATTTTATCCTGAGCATAGCAGAATATAAGTGGAACTGTGTGAAAGTTATTGAATTCATATATGGAAATAGGTCAAAGAATTCAGTGAACTTAAAATGGGAGGTCAGATAGTCTTAATTTTAAAACAATAAGAATGAGAAGATTTATAATTATAAAAGAGATGAGGATGTAGCAGAGGGAAAATCATAGCTAAACAGAATTTAGTTACCTTATGAAACTTACAACTGTATAATTGACTGTAGGTACTAAGCTCTGTACCAGATGTTTCCTTGTCATTCTTTGTACTATATTCTTAAAAAAACCCCGTATATTTACAAATGAATATATATGTTGTTTTCAAATGTGTCACAGTTATAAAATACCTAGAAAGCATTTGTTTTTTTCTGTCAATCACTTTTTTGACCCTACTTTAGACATCACCTAACTGATCCTATGGATTTCAAGGTTTATTTCTTATCTTAGAAGTAATGCTTTTCTGTATTTGAGCTGTTGTGTTTGTCATTGAAAATGCAGCTACTACATGAATGAGAAGTAAAGTTCTCATTAGATATGTAAAAGCGAAGCATATGTACTTGCTATACTGGTCTTATCATCTGTAAATTTATAATAATATTTGTGATCCTAGTTTGTGTCAGCTTTCATAAATGCAAACATTTACCTAAGGAAGTGTTTAGGGTAACAATGTCAACAGGAATTCACCTCAATATCTGTACAGGAATTGTAAAAGCTCTATGCAGTCAGAACACATTTCTTTTTTTCCACAAAATTAAGATACTGGTTTCCTTGTGACTAGAATGCTTGGATACATACTTACAACTTTTCTTCTTTGAGATTTGTTATCTATGTGACAGTCACAGTGTTAATATGGACCAGTTAATACTGTTAGAATACATCTATATTAGCAGTAACTGTCAGTTTATCCTCCCTAACGCTCCCTCCTTGAATGTTAGCCATAAAGACAGGGCAGAGTTTGTCCCTTCATTTCTGTTCCTCTTAAAGAATACAGTAAATTAGGTAAGACTTTGAGAGAGAGGGATAGGAGGGAGTACTGTAAATGTCTTTGAATTAGTTGTTTATACGTTCATTCACACTGTGGGTGACTGAAGAGAGCAGCAACTAACAATTACCTGGAGGAGGACCCTTAGAGTTCTTAATTAAACAAAGATTGAAGAATAGCTCCCAAAGGCAGCATGATCACTGGATGCTTCAGCAAGTGCATAATGCTTAGTAGAAGTATGAACAGAGCTCCAGGTGGACTCTCTGCAAATGTCAAGTGTGAAATGTTTCACAGAAAAGCCACTGTCACTGCCTAAAAATGGTCAAATAAGCCATTTTAAGTAAGGTAGTTTCTCTGCTGGCAGTTTAATAGCGTTCATTTGCATGATATGATAACTAGGATGTTATTCTTTGAGAGGACATTGACATGCCCTGAGGTCTTTCAGCCTTGTCACAAGGACATGGAGAGACTTCCTGAAGGCTCTTTTGTCAGTGTAAAAGTACAGTAAGTATTTATAATCTAATGTGTAGACAGTTGCATTTACTGAGGAATCATGGGTCTTAGAAGAGTCAAGGCAGTCAGAAAACTCCAATAAAACCTTGGAAGCTTGCTAAAGGTTGCTTTTTCCTTATGGAAATGACACAAGAGGAATCAGCCATAAGAACCTGTATGTTAGCTAAGCCTTTCTGTAGAAATGTCAGCCACTGAAAAGGCTTTTGATAGATAAATGAGTAAGATATCACATCATTTAAGGTTCATAGAGCCTGCACTTTAAAACTGAAAGAGCCTATCGATACTTTCCAGTAAAGCAGGTCTTTAACTATAGGTAAAGCCTATTAGTCCCTTCAAAAATTTCTCCTGGGAATTGAGAACGTTGATTAATCTTCTACCTGAGGACATAAGGCACAATGACTGCTGAGTTGGCTGTGAAAGATAAAAATTACAGACCACATATCTTTAGTTTTGAGACATAGCTAAGAACTGGAAAAATCACTGAGGCCGGGAAACATGACTTATGAGAGTACCAATATACAAATGCAGCTATTTAGTTTGGTAGGTAGATCTACTAGAATTTCTTCTACTGTTTATAAGACTGTTCTTCCCTAGGGAACAGATAAGTTCTAACTCAAATACATCAGCAGTTTAGTCTGAGATAAAATAAATTTCCTTTTTCTAATGAGAAAGACCTCTGGAGAAGGACAAGGCTAGAGTGCCTGAGAAGTGGCATCTTAAACTCCCAACAGTAATACATATAATAGTATTACAAACTATGTTGCTATAAATATTAGAAAAATCTTTTTTAAAAAGCCACAGTGTCCAAAAATGTACCTCTTTATTTTTACTAAAATAGTATATAATCTTTTATTTTTGGACAAGGAATTCACCAGGACAAATTTCTCAAAATTCCTCTAGAGATTTTTGTACTATTTATAACTTCTAGATATTCTACATAGGAATAAATTCATAGGTTAATTCACATTTTTAGGTAGTAGCCTTCCAGATTACAACACATGGCCATAGTTTCGGAAATTTTATTTGTGTTTTTATTCCTCACCATGAATTGAAACAAGCTTAAGGCCTAACAGGCAACTTATTTCCCTTTTGTATGATGTGCTTCTCTCTAGTAATAACTGTAATCAGAAGAAGTAGATATCATGCCATCTTTCTCTCTCTCCACAGCAGAACAGGAAACACAGTAGTAAATCAATTTTTCTTTCTTTCTGCAGAGTAGGATGGTTTCAATGACTGCACTTCAAGTGAGTCTACATTTCAGATCAGAAACATGCTTTCAATAAAAATTTCTGATTTGTTTCCACTTAACGTAATGTACTTCTTACTGGAAATTATCTTGGAATGCACAAGCTCCTTTCCTTCTAAATGAAAATAAACTGAGAGATGCACCACTAAAATAAACCTCAATTTGCTACAGCCACTACAGCTGTTCAGTCCACAGGACTCAATGCTAAACTCTTGAAATGCACATAGTGTAGAATATCCCATGTTCCAGAGTTTGGGGATTCCAATTTGAGAACGAGGATGTAAAATGTGTACTAAGCCAGGATTTTATTAATTGTAACACACACACACACACACTCCAGGTTACAAAAGATACAAGGTCAGAGTTTATCTTACCAACCTCAACAGATGTCCAGCGATGACCAAAAGGTCAGCTCGAGCAGCCATTGTGAGAAGTGGCTAGGGGGGATCTACTGTAGCAGGCATCCCCACGGAGGCAATGTCGTCCTTGGTAGTATGTCCTCCCTCCCTCGTATTCCCCAATGAATGAGCCTCTATACCCTAAAAAATGCACACACCTTCTGACTCAGGGGGCTCACCTAAGCCAGGAGGAGCAGCTACAGTGGCCTCACATGCTCATTTCTTCACACATCTGTGGGGAATTTCCACAGTTTTTGCAAGTATTTTTTGGTTTTGGTCCCTTCCCTTGTTTTCCCCCTAAGTGTCTTTGAGTTCCAGACAGGCATGTTTGCAATGTTACAGCTGTGTTTGTCTCTGCCTTGGATGTTAAAAAGGAACTTTATGTGGACTTTCGGAGTGAGGCCATCACGGACCATTTCTCATGTATCAGACTCATCTGACACACCCCATTTTCTATGCCAGCTGCATCACTGTAAAGTCTTTCTCATTGCATGGTGCTTCCTGCTAATGTAAAAGCCTTTATTGATCTTTTCTGCTCATCAGAGAAAAAAAAAATCAGTGATTTTTTTTCCACCTCCTATAACGAAAACCAAATTTGACATCATTAGCAGCCTATATGAATTTCTTGAAGCAGAAAAAGTTATTACAAACTCTTAAGTTCCAGACAAACCTGTTGAATTAAAAGCCATTTAATTATTTAATATCTGAAATGGAGATCATTAATTATAGGCATGGTTCAACAAAAATTATAAGCACAGTTTACTAGTAGAGCACTGCATTATGTAAGCCTTCTCTTGCTTAAAGTTGAACAAGTGTTTCAGTAATACATTAGATCAGAATCTACATTTTGAGAATTAGGATAGATGTGACGGTTTCCAGGACTAGGCAATAAGAGATGCACTGTAGCAACACTGAATGAAAAAAACCTAGACTTATGATCATAAAACAGAAAAATTCTACGTTAATATATGTTCACTACAAAATATTTTTTAAAAAGGTAATATGAAAAATGAATATATATATATAAATATCATTAGTTTACTTTGTGAAGGCTGAAGGCATTTGTTTCCTTCTAGTATACATATATAGATGAAAGTAAGAGAATACAGCTATACCAACTAGCTAGTGCAAGTAACAGTATTCTTTTAGTAGTTGTTATGCTGCAATACATTATGAAGGTAACAACAACTAACCATATTTCTGAATGATTGTTCATTAAAAGTATTGTCTCGGTTTAGAACGGCCAGGACAAGCCACAACTAAGAGACAGAGTCTGCTTCTGCTACTCCCCTCCACTCCCCTCAGGAAATGGAAGGGGAATAAGGAATAAAGGCTCAACAGTTGGAAATTAAAACTATAACAGATTTAATGGAACTGGGAAGGGGAGTAACAGGTGGGAAAAAAAGAATATATATACAAATATATACAACCCGACTCTGACGACCGCCGATACAAGCTCCCGAAAAGTCCTCCACTGCAAAAGCTGATGGAGAACAAGAGTCCAAAGCATCCCCAGCACCTGATGCAGTTGGATCCTGCAGAGCACGTGGTGAGCTGGTAACAAAAGGCAGGGCCTCTCCTCGGGGCAGACTCCACGTGGCGATCAGGAACGAACAGAAAGGAAAGAGAGAGAGGAACTTCCTGTCCTCCTGGCTTTATAGAGCTTGGCAGGAAATGGGAGGGAATACCAACATCCCAGACCCCTTTTCACAAAGGGTCCTAAACTCCACCCTTCCCGCTTTGGGTCCTTGCAGCAAAGCCATAAGATTTTACTTGTCCCCTCAAACTATGACAAGTAAGTATTCAATCTTCCATTTTCTTCTCATCTGATCTGAGTGGAGAACTGATAAATTATCCAACAGCTGATATATACTTCTGACTTTCCCAGAAACTGTCCATGCCTTCCCCTTCTCCAAGCACTCACAAAATCACTTTTGTCCTTGACTTATAGCCTCAAGAGAAAAAATGCTTCCAGAACAGGAAGGCAACAAATTTTAAAAATATTAACTCTACTACTGGACAACAGAGATGGCACACTGGGTCTAGGACAGAAATAAAACTGTAACTTGATATTACAACAAAATATACAACAGTTTGAGGTCACACTGCTGACACTGAGCAGTCTAGTTGACCTAGACTGAATAAATATTCTTAACAATTGATAGTTATTGACATGAAATAATTCAAAATAATTTCATGATTCCTCTAATTTGAATACTATTTACATTGTCTGCAATCTCATCTTGTAAAGCTCTCACAGAATTTAGAAAGTTACTAGCAATACAAATAACAATCAGACATGAAAGGTCTCAACTTCTGCATATTTTAATGCATCAGTAGACGTAAGAAGTCTTTTTGCCTCTGTCTACACAATTTCTCTCTAAAAACTCACACAGCATAATGGCATACTGTGGAGACCAAAGTGAGTAGCTTAATGTGAGAAGAAAATGCTGTCAGGGGAATCTTCTACTAAATAACTAAAGTTATTTTATCAGGCCAGAAAAGTGCAGAGGCTCTTTTGTGAAGTAAGACAGGCCCCACATGTTTAGAAGAGCCAAAACCAGAAACCTATACAGAAGTATTTATTTATGTGTTAATTTAGCTATAACAAAGGCTGAAAATGTAATCCTTCAAGCTCTATGACAAATATAAATATTATAAAAAAAAGTGGTTTTTACAGATGAGGAAGTTTCAGAGTGCTGTTGAGTCAGAATTCACTTTTTTGAATAAACATGCCAAATGAATGCAACATGAAACAAGATCACAGAATCACAGAATCCAAGGGGTTGGAAGGGACCTCGAAAGATCATCTAGTCCACCCCCCCTGCCAGAGCAGGGTCATCTAGAGTACATCACACAGGAACGCATCCAGGTGGGTTTTGAATGTCTCCAGTGAAGGAGACTCCACAACCTCTCTGGGCAGCCTGTTCCAGTGCTCTGTCAGTCTCACAGTGAAAAAGTTTTTCCTGATATTTACATGGAACCTCCTATGCTCCAGTTTAAAACCATTGCCCCTTGTCCTATCATTAGTCATTACTGACAAAAGCTTGGCTCCATCATCCTGACACTCACCCTTTACATATTTGTAGACATGGATGAGGTCACCCCTCAGCCTCCTTTTCTCCAAGCTAAAGAGACCCAGCTCCCTCAGCCTCTCCTCATAAGGGAGATGTTCCATTCCCTTAATCATCTTAGTGGCTCTGCGCTGGACTCTCTCAAGCAGTTCCATGTCCTTCTTGAATTGTGGGGCCCAGAACTGGACACAATACTCCAGATGTGAAGATGGAGATATTGCATTTGCTAAAAGATGCAAGATATTGCATTTGCTAAAATAAATACATATTAAAATGAATATAGCTATAGATAGCTTAGAGAAATAAATAGAACTCAAACTAAAATAAATGTTAGGCATTGAAAAAAGTATGTAACTTTTACAGAACACAATAAAATGAACACTGCATCATTTAAAGCTGATTGACAGGTAATGAACTATAAAAATCTATAGTGGAATGGAAATGACAGAGAAAGAATAGTGCAAGACATCAACGTTATAGTCTGAAAAGATGGGAAAATTTCTGAGACAACAGCTCACTGTAGTTAAGCAAATTAAAGACTGATGAAAAATCTGTGTGTTCTGATTGAATTAACCAGTTGATGAGAGATGGAACAACACTGCAATTTAACATTAATGTTAAACAGATGCTCCTGCTTATATCAAACTTCCTGTACAGTTGAAAATGAGACATCAGCAAAACAAAATGCTTTCCTTCACATCTGGCCTTTCCTTGGTTGTAACAACATATATTAACCATGTTACCAGTTTACTATCCAAGTTTTGATATGGTAAGTTCTAATGAAGCAAACATCAGTTTATTCTGAACTTTCAGTTAAGGACTAATTTGCTTTGCATCTGTTTTGAATTCCTTTCTAAGCAAAACCACTCCCAGTTTATTCGATAAGCAGAATTCAGATGGTAATACTCGTAACACTTCCTGGGACTTGGATTTACTTACAGGATTTTTTTTTTTGTTCCTCTAAGGGTTCCTCTGGTTCCTCTTCTGCACAGAACAACAGCTTTCAATATTTGTAGTTTTCATTCAATGGACTGCCAACAACAGCTTGAAGCCTTTAGCTGATCATGTTCACAATGTTTTAAAATAAACACTGTGATAAGAATTCATGATAGTCATGATAAACTTTGACACCTAAAAGTGATCAATGCTCAATTAAAAGTTTGAAGATTACTGCTCCAAACCATTCATTCTGTAACAACTGTCTGCGTTACGTCAAATAATGAGCTGCCTTTTTGTTGTTATTCTTGTTTTTTAAGCAGGAACAATACTATATTGGAAAAAGATCTGTCTTCAGGAAAAGCAAAGAATATATTTACAAATTGGTTGGTTCTTTAGGGGTGTTCTCAGAATATCCTATCTGCAAGCAAGTTGATTTTTATATGAAGTATTTACATGTTAATATACCGCCTCTAAAGACAGCCAATAAGAAAACTGTAATTTCCTTGAAGTTTTAGCACCAGTTGAAAGACTATGAAATATAATATTATAGCTACTACAGAAGAGGGTTTTGATTTCAAGGTTTTAGTAACTTCACTCATTATTAGTCAGAAAGTGTTATTAAGGTGCATGATCTTAACATTTGTACAAGTAAGTAATTACAAGTAAGTAATTAAATTTTGCCTTGCATTGTGCTTGTTTGGACATGTTTTCAAAAAGAAATTTATTCTTGCTTTGAAGTCACCAATAGATAGCCACTGTATTTTCATGGATGTACTATTCAGTTATCAGTCTTTCTCTCCATTCACAAACATTCTCAAAGGGTAATCTCTTAAATTTATCATAAATTAAGGCAATAACATAGATGCTTTATATCTTATTAGCATAGTCTAAAAAACTCTTCTGAATAGTTTCAGAAACAACTTCAACATATTAATCCTCAAGATACTTTCTAAAAGTACATCCCCAGCAAATTTTCACCTCTTATACCTTACTAGCTGTGTTAGATTATTTTAAAGCTTTGTTCTTCAACTTCATGAAGAGGTAATGTTTAAATACCAAAGGCCATGATATTCCTTCAGCAGGTAGTCCAGATAATTTCTGAGCATAACAGGTTTCTGATTTCCCTGGCCCTTTTTCAGCTGCATGATAGATGAGTGGAATGAGAAGGAAATAACTACTCTCATCATTGAGCTCTTTTCCCATATTTTTGATATCTTGAAATTGTGAAGTCACCTGGCTACAATTCATCTCTGATTCAGATCTCATTGTATTCTCTTTTTTCTTACATAATTTAATTTTACATTCGTTTGTTGTCATGACCCATTGAACACTATTACATTTTATCTCACCTCAGAGCATCTCACCATTACCATTCATCCTACATACATATAATGCTTTTAAAGTTAATCTTACGATTTTTTTTTTCTGCAGGTTTAAAATTCAAATCAATCTCCACTGTGCTTACAATGTCTCATATAAGTAACTATTTTCATTAAGAAATACTTCAAATAAGAAGAAATTTTTTTTTTTTTATAAAGAGTGTTTCAACACTGACCATCCTGATTTTTCTCTCAGGAATGTTAACATATTTCCATTCAGTTTATCAAAATAGAAATATATTTTCTTGGAGAATAAAAGGGCATGACTGTAGGAATGCTGTGAATGAGTAAAATCCATCTTCCTGTCACTGTGCAATGGTTTATTTTTAACTACCTATGTTTTTTTCTAGTTGGTAATAGCCTGCAAATATACACATCAAATAAATCACTGAATAAAGAGGAATTAAATGAAAAAGATCTATTGAAAAAGTATAGGGAAGTGTGTTCACTGCTCCAGTGCACTGAAATGAATTTGGACTAGTTTTACCACATTGTTGTATTGGAATACTAAATATAAGACTGTAGGCAATTTACAAAAATAACTGAATAATGCACTGAGAATATTTGCAGATCTATATTGACAGATTTCCATCTTCAAAACAATTGTCAGAATAAAAAATAACAGTATCTTTAGTTAATAAAATATCCAGATAGTGACATTCTATCAGTTGTTGAAGAAATAAAAAGGTTTGTATCAGCCTGTGAAATGTAAACCCCTGAAGTTTTTGTGTAACAAAAACTTTACAGTTAGATAGAATTCTAAAAATACTATCAAGAAATGTCAAAATTTGGAATAGTGAAAGTGTTGCTTCTGTGACACAATATACTAAAGCTGTCTGTACAATGGCTTTGTCCAGGACTAGTTAACTTTGTCAAGGACAAAATTCAGAATGCATCTGGTTAGTATGAGAAATGTATAATGCTTAATTTAAGGAAATCTGAAATATTTAAAATATTTCTAATGGAAAAAGGAAGAGATTAAAGAACACAAATAGCCAGACAGCTGAAATATATTTTGATTTAGTACCCAGCAATATATAAGCTGAAATTCATTCTGAAGGAATTACCACAAAAACAGTACACTACTTAATCATGGAATTAAAAATTTTCAGAAAAAGAAAAAAAAGCCAAATTAGTACATAAGTGATACAAACATATCTAAGCAAGACATTTTGCACAGTCTGAATTGAAGCTAGAATTGTGTGATATGGAACTGAACTAAGATATGCTACATGGAAACTGGGTATCCTTTTTTTTTTTAAGGAAGTTTTTAAAAATAAAAGGAAAAAATTAGTCTTGCCTATTCACTCAACTTTCACAAAGAAACTATGTAAACATGTAAATGTTAAGATGGCACCCAAAATGCCAATTATTTGGGATTTTCAATCAGTAATTGACAAAGATTTTGTTAAAGGAAGAAAGGGGGAAGGAAGATGAACTTCAAAGTTTATAATAGATGTAATAGGATATTAAAAATGAAGCCATGATTTCCTATTGTTACAATATCAGTCATTAACTACTAGAAAATTACTCAAACGACATCAGATAGAGAGCATGAGATGCATCAGATGTAGGAAAATGGTACTTCATATATTCTTAATTTTGCATAGTTTATAAATAATGGCCCGTGGGACTAATATTTTGTCATGGTTAATGACTACCTAGCAAACTCCTCTGGATAGTCATTGATTGTCAACAAATGCTGACCCCCACAGGTCATTCTTACTGAAGTGCTGTATAATGCATATAATAGTTACATAAATGCTGAGTATCACTACAATAAATATTTAAATGAGGTGCTTAGAAAAAGCTTCTGGGTTATTCTTAAAGAAATGCTTTGGCTGGATGTGGAAGGTAGGCACAAGATGGGGCCCTTGCATACAAGGGCAACCAAGCCTGTGTTTTTATTCTCTGATCAAAAGGACCTGGGATTAAGGCTTAGTATTAACAAAGATGGGGCATACTGAGACTGCAGAAAAGATTCTAGTTTGCAGCCCTTCCCTTTTGATGTTTTGCTGCTGGAATTATGTATTGCAGTGCAATAAAGAGCCCACTGCCAAATGCTCTTACTATGTCACAGAGGCACATGTCCAGAATGAGAAAGTCTATTTTGCTCACCTTCCTTAGATTTGGATGGGTAGTTCAGGCACATCCCTTAGGAGCACAACCATTACTGTCTTTACTGAAACCTATATGTCTCCAAAGAGTGTCCCTGAATTTTAAGCACTAAGCTTCCTCAAGTCTGCCAGTCAGACATATTGATGGAGAAGGAAGTTTTCTCTCCCAAATTTAGACACCTGACAAAAGATTGCTATCAAGCACACCTATTCTAAATTCAGAGCACTGGGTCCTCTGCTGTGGATAGATATATAACTGGGCAGCTATCAATCTTTTTAAAATATTGATGGTCACAGTGTCCATATTTGCATAGTAATAGACACTAAAATAGAGAACAAATCTAGGAAGTGAGTTTTCAGGGATTATTCCCTCCCTAAATCTGAGAGAAATTTATCTTGCCTTACCCAGTTTCCAAGTGCTTTACTCTCTAGGTTGTAACATGGCCACAGCCAGAATAATCATCCACAGTTCTTGGGGAGGTAGGGCTGTTGCATAGGCAAGAAAACAAGATTCTAGTACCCATAATTCATATGTATAGCAAACTCTTCAACCTTTTAGGTGCAGCATTAAGCATGGAGAAGAAAGTTTTGGTTTTCTAGTCCCCACCCCTGAGTTCTGCTTTGCTTTTTACATTAGATCAAACACTGAATAAAAAGCAAATGCTCATAAAGAGCTCCCTATATCAAATACTGCACTATCTAGACACCACTTCTGTGAACAAAACCACTGGGCCTCTTGGTGTCTCTTCAACATGTATCTGAAATGCAATTAAGTTTGAGCAAAAGTGAGACTACTAGCTTCTCACAATGATACACTTCTGTACAACATTGTACACGACTTAAACAGAGCCTGGTCACTGCATAGGATGTGTGGTTCTAATTAGTAATTCAATTTAATATCCATACCTCCAAGATTAAGGTGGGAACTTCCAAATCACTAAATCACTGGGATATAGGTACCATAAACCCATTTTATACATCAAAATGAGTGATCTTCATCCATTATGCCTTTGCTTGCTCTGCCTCCAGATACCTGTTTGTGCTGAATATACTGCACTAATTATGACTTTGTTTATAAAAACCATAGTGCTACTACTGTAGCCTAAACAGAAGCCTGTGACACTCACAAATTGAATATATTGATAAGTATGTCATTAATATTGGCTTGCCTGGAACCTGAATAGTTAGCCCACTTAACAATGTTATATATGTGCAAAATCATAATAGCATAGCACAGCCAGACAAAATGTCATATAGGTATGTGAGTAATGTATTCACCAAAGAGATATACAGAGATAAGTGTAGTTGCAAGTAGGATCCAGGAAACAAGATTTCTATAGGACAAAGGGGCTACAAAGCTGAAGGACACTTTCTCAAATACACAATTATAATTGGCAGGACAAAGAAAAGAAACAAAAGAAGGAAGGAAAATAAGCAGTCCTGAAAGCAGAAGAGGCTCCACCAGCTTTTTGCAGAGGAAGAGGGGGCAGGGGACAGCAATGAGGAAAATTGGGAAGAAAAAAGACAAGCCCACGTCCATTATGTCTGCTCTTGTTAAAGTGTTGAAATCTAACAGGGACAGTAGACAACACTGCTAACTATAAATCTTCAGGTCCAGGTATTGTATACTCACAGCTAAATTATACTATAAATGGTAAAGGCTAACAGTTTTGTATATATGGTAATGATAATACATTTATCTGATACTAAGAACTGATTGAATTTATAAAAAGAATTCACCATTTACAAGTAGTGTGTTGTTAGTGAATTAACTTAGTTTACTAGTTTAAAACTGTTCTGGTTTGTCAGTGTTCCATCACAGTGATCTCTGATTTCCTAACTCATAAATATATCTATTCCTACACTACATATACTTAAAGAAATATTTAATATCCAAGTAGACTAGAAGAAAGACTGTGGGGTAGCCGTCACAAAGGATGCTGCATTTATAAAAGATGGTCATTGCCAGAAAGGAACTCGGAGATGACAAGCATAATTAAAATCTTTGTTTTGAAATGCCTCTAAGAATTTATCTAGTATGACAAGTGAATCTTCTTAGGCATCATACCTTCAAAATAAAAGACAGAGAAAAATGAATCATTGTTGATTGTCAGAAAGACAGATTTTTGTTGTTGTTGTTTTATTTATCTTCTAAAGACATTTGATTTTATTCAGACAAAAATGTGAACTGATTCATGTGTAGTCCACCCTTTGAGCTATGACAGGAAGCAGGAACTATCTTAGTCCAAGACTAATGTCTAGGAAATACTCAAATATTTTGGTCTAGAGTACACAAATTACACACCAAATCATCTGGAAATAAAAATTAAAAAGACCTAATCAACAAGTATGCTGTATTAAATACGTAGCCCAGACATACATTCTCACAGTGAGTATATATATACCTAGGCATTCAAGACTAGAGAGTTTTTACACTTCTAAACATCCTTTCTTTGGTTTGATAGAGCTGTGTAGGGCAGAACATACACATGTCCTTTCAGGTCTGACTCAGTCAGAGAACTGCTGTGCCGCCACATACTTTAAGAATTCTGTAAAAACTAAAAAAAGAGCAGAAGTTTTCCTGTATGGATTTATAGACCTTAAGGACATATAGATACTGAAATCACTGTTCAAGTGATATACACATTACATAGTAAGCTACCCCAAGTAGTAGCCCCATACTATTCTTGATTTTCTGAATATAGATCTTGAAAAGAGACCTCTGAAGTAGCGTAAGAAGTTGTTTCATACTCAATACCCTGAGATGGGGAAGTGCTCGTGTCTCATCAAAAGTGCTAACACAACCCAGTATGCAGTTTAAGATCCTTTGCATCGAGAAATTTATGCTATGGATATTAAATATCAAAACCATGAGTCTGAGACTCTTTAGGACCACTCCTAAAATAAATTAAAAGCTTGAGATTCTTTTAGGACCACTCCTAAAACAAAATACAAAATAAAATAAAACGCCTTGCATTGAGGTTGCAAAGTGCAGACACATAAATGTACTGTAGGGACTAGATTATACTTTTTTGGGAAAAAAAGGCTCTCTTATTTAGGTGGAATTTGGAAACGTTAATAATCTCCTTTCTCAGAAATTACTTCAGGCAAGAATGATATCTCTTAGGTGGGTACAAAAGTATGTAAATTGGTAGGGGGCTCAAGTAAGGCTTAACAACCATCCTAAGTGTCAGGATCAAGGGATCCAGGAGATGAAATTTTTTTACAGATGGTTCTGAAAGTTGATGTACAAGTTCTATAAGTCTACTATCTAAGAGATGGGCCAGATACAATCTCTAATGGATTTATGCAGTCATATAGTGTACCTGTATGTCTTTCTGTTAGTACACAGTACCTACCATAAGCTGTAGAATACAGAGAGGAAAGCTAAGTCTTTTGGTGGACTAATAATTTTCATCCATCAGGCCACTCTGTGTGGGTATCCTACTGAAAAATTTCACTGAACATAGGAGATCATTAGAAGGAAAACAACAATGGGTAAGAAATGCATAACTCAAAGGGATTTCAGATTTTTGAATAGAAAGAATGTCTTCCCAGAGAGAACATGATCTGAAGTCACGACTATAAACTTCAGAGCCTGACCTCAGGCAGCATGAACTTGTATTCTACTAAATATCCCATCAGAGCTCAGTAGGATTTTATTGAAGTCATAGGATGAGTCTCCAGACAAGGAATAAATATGGTGCCATGCATATGCATGTATACCCCCTGCCCCAGTACAGGATGTCACCTTGGATATGAAGACTTTCTATATAAAAAATGATGGCATTGCTCCACACAATGGATTTTCAGGCCTCCAGTAATTTGTTCTTGCACAACTTGAACAGTAGTTTTAAATTTCTTAATAAACTTGATTGCTTCACAATATTAATTTGCTTTTATGCATTTAGGGAATGCTCTGTTCTAGCATGTATTTGTTAAAGTAATGATTGTCATGCATACAGTGGTTTGTCTCCATTATGCTTTTTTATTTATGCTGCTAGTGTACACTATTAATTGTTTTCAGCTTAATTTTATGAGACTGTATGAAATATTACTCCTAGAGGATTGGTATAAAACTCTTTGCAAAGGCAATTCCATTCTGTTGCTGTTTTTTAAATTAAGAATAAAACCTGAGAAGATATTTTGTTTATAGTGTGTTCTTTCCTGTAAATAAAAGCAAGAGCTTCTGAACAGAAACATAAATAACAGAATTCAGAAAATAAGGTATTTCTATTACAAAGATACTATGTATTCTAAGCACATGCTCACTTCTACCCAAAGCCATAGGATGAGATGTCGAGTTAAAACTGACCTATTTGGCTATAGTCCAAAAAACCCACAAGAATATCACTTTCTTTTTCCAAATAAATACTCCTTGAGGGAAAGATGATATGGATTCCTCCACATATTCCTCTTTAATATTCTTAGCTGCCTGTAGAATTTATCATAATTTTTTTCAATATTTTACTTAATCTACTTTATTTTAATTTTCCTTGGGAAAATATATTTGAATTATGTAAATCATTATCCATCTGCCAGTATGAAAATAGTCATCAAGAGCACTCAGAAATACTGTAAATCCACAAAAATGTACAAAATCTATACTGTAGAGCTGTGCAAATAAGCAAAATCTATTTTCTTCCCTAGTCCTGTTTACAGGATAATAAACCTCAGTCAGGAGAACTAGAGGGATTGATTTCATTGTTCTTTGTGCCCCCAAGAATATAATAAGTAGACATGGCATTCTATGGGGGGAGGCTTGAAATTTTGCATTGGATGGTATTGCTCTTAAAGAAAAGATGAAAAATTTCACTCTGATATATTGGGAGCAAAAAGACATTATTCTTTTCAGAAACAGTAGCAACATTACCAAACACAACAAATAAACTAGATGACTAGCTGTCCAATGTTTTTTTCTTCAGTCTCTGAAAAAGCAGTCTCAGGTTTGCTATGGATTGTTAAAGTCCTCTTTATTTTAAAGAAATACTCAGTTACAGAGCCTTCTAAACAGAGTAGTGGTATTTAGGTGGTAGCAATAGCATTGTTCCAGTGTCAACAATATTCTCTATAAACACATATTAAACATGAAAAATAATGATACTATTTAATGAGGTATTTTTTACATTATGCAGATTTTTTTATAAATTAAATTTTTATAAATTAATTACCATAGATGCCTGATTTTGAGCATGAATAACATCAATTATGAACTTCAACAGTCCTCTCTATATTTCTCCTAGATATTTATAACAGTACTAAATCCTTTTAATATATAAAACAATGCCTATATCAATGTGAAATTCTTCATTTCCATATACAAGGAAGAAACATTTTGCTCACACAGTTTTTCATTTACAGAGCGTCTAAATATATCTCACAGACGTGGTTTGACTTTCAGATGCTTATATTCTTATTTTATGTATCAAATCATATAAACCAACTAAACCCTATGATGTCTGCAATGACCTTATCTGAGCTTATATCTTAATTCTTACGTAAGTAGAACATCAGAAGCAAGTGATAACTTAATCCTCCACCATGTTGTTTTCAAAATACTGAAGATAATACCTGTTCTCTTACAATTTTTGAATGGAATATGATAGCAATTTTAGCGTATATCTAACTGAAAATTTATATTTTTGCTTACCAAGTACTGTTTCAAAAAAAGCATGACTGACTGAAAAGACACTATAGAACATATTTCATATGCATGCACATGAATTTATATTCACATAGTCCTTAACTTATGCTTTATGTTTTAAAGCAGTTGATCAAAAACTAATTTCCTAGCTTTCAGGTAATTTTTAGTGGGAAAAGATTCAAATGGAAGTTTCTTTGTTTATTCAAAAGTCTAGCCACAGTCTGCCTAAAACTACTGCATGAGTTACCTATCTGGGTAATTGCTGCAACCTAATATGTACTGTACAGTCCAGACTTTCTTTCTTCACATAAGAAATACTATTTTTTTTTTAGGTGTAGGATCTGAACTTATTCATCTTTCTAGTAAAGTTAATAGCATTATTTACCTTAATTTCAACCATGCAGAATTGGGTGAAGTGCATCTCATTTTCATTTCTGTTCTCTCAGAAATTACCCGGTAGACCTATAATTTGTGCTCAGTGTTAGTGCCATTATATCTGACAGCAATGTATAACACATTCTATTATGTGAACAGTTAGAAATGCACTGAACTGAGATCAGTAAACAACTTTCACTGCAAGAATTTTTGTAACATGTTTGAATTCACTGGGCACACACTGAATCTAAAATTCTGCATTAATTTACCTTTCATTAAATTATTTATAAAGATGCAAATTAATCCACTTCTATAAAGTGATTACTGCATTTTCTCCTTTTTCTTTACGAGAAAAGTTTCTTCCTATTAAGACTTGAGACCTTCCACTCAAGTCTAAATCAGTCAGTGATACTTAATAGTAAAGATGGAAAGAACAAGGAGGCTTCACATTGTCTTCTAAAGGTCAACAAACACTCTTTGGAGAGATTGGAAGAAAGAAATATCCAGAACTAAAATCTTTTATTTTAAATTATTACATACCTAGGAAAGCCTTTCTGCTTGAAACAGAAGGCTTATTAAAGCATTTATTCCTGCAGCTATCATACAGTCACACTTGTTTTCCTATAACCTTATCACTCCCCTACTGTTATAAACATGAAACCAAATTATGTGTGCACTTATCTTTTCAATGCAAAGAATTGGTTTCATAATTTTCTTGATATTACAATACAATTTCAACTCTGCAGTAGTTAAGGGTCTCTCTGGACTTCCATTACAATATCTTGATAAATATTAAACCATTATATGTATGTCTCACCATATTAACTGAAAAGATATTCAAATAAGTTTAAAGTAATTCAGATCCTTTCTAGTTTTATTCTTACTTGTTGTCTAGATGTGATGGGCAATTTATATGCTGGAAATGTATCTTTTCAAATTTTAAAAATAAAGTGAATAGTGAAAGAAAGCATACCAAATGAAGTGGCTACAGTATCATGTAGTGATATATTTGCGCGTTACATAGTTATTTTCTTCTGTAAATTTGAAAGATTTCATCATTGGAGGCACAGTGATTTATTGCAGTTTAATTAGCAGACCTTTAATTTACCAAACACTTGAATGATGTGAAGTTGCTAAATGACATTCAGAACTATCATGTGTCCAAGAATGCGAGTCACATCTTTGCAACAGACCTCATAAATACACAGAGTATCTCTCTAACAAGGCTAATACATTCAAATTCTTACAAACCATCTTGGTTTTAAACTTGGTATACTTCATTAGACAGGGAAAACAGCAGTGTGACTTTGTAGCTAGGGGATGGATTGTCCTACGGAAGCTTCTCATGTAAAGAAGACAGGAGTCCTAATTGCTGCATAAGATTGTATTATCTTCTACCCCATGGTCTTCTTATTCTTCTCCCCATCAGATAACACAGTGCACATGATTTGATGAGTGTATAAACAATTGTTTTCTTGTTTTAAATAGAGATGATAAGCACTTCAATAAAACAACCATTTTTATGTGTTTTAATAGTGTATAGCACCTTTTGCAACAATTCTGCATCTCTAAGCACACACACAGAAGTAATACCAGTAATATCAAGATTTTTGTGTTGCTTCAGTGCTCCCACATTTGGTTTGAATACAAACCAAAAAGTACAAATATACTATTAATATATCTTTGCATCTCCAAAATCCAAACCAGTTTCAGTTTTGGTAGATTGTTCAGGCTAGAACTTCCTCACACATATATGTACTAATGTACTCTTTATGACGGCTAACAGAATTAATTCAGTCAGTACCTTTCAGTGGATAAAAAGAGTAGTAAATAGTTTGGCTAGATTATTCTGTTAAAATCTTGATGTTGAAGACATGCAAGAATAGTGGAACAAGACTGTCATGTTACAGAGTGTATCACATATTCCTGTAATTTTTTTTTACAGGCTGATATTTTCAATATATAAGGTATATTGATAATTCTTTATTTTTTAATATTCAATTTTCTGCCAGAAGTGCTGAAAACACTGAAAAATATTTTACTCCATGACTCATGCTTCCTGAAACAAATTTTAATGCTGTAATCCAAGCATTAAACTGTCAAAGTTATGATTAATAGAGTTGCATTCTAATACAGGAAAAAAAGCTCTATGAGAGAAGAGAATTTTGTTCATCATTACTATGACAACGGTATGATGAGGGTATTGCATTATCAAATATTTTGTAAAAATAAAAATATATAGAAAATACATTTTACAAAATTAGAGCTGAATCACATACTTTCAAAAAGCCATAGTTACGGTGGTGATGACCTAAAAATTGCCACTGTAATAAGCAGGAGGAGCAAAAAATACCTGCATTAGGGTCATAGAAGGACTACTTGTGAATCAAAATACCAAATTTTCAGGTCTAACTGAAGTAAACAGTAGTTATTTCAAGAAAATTAAAATATTTAACACATTTTATTTTTTGTTTTAGCATAATCCCCCCAAAAATCAGCTTCAACTTGGTCTGATTGTTTCCACAATTGTGTCATTCAGCCAATGAATCAAAAAATTGATTAGTTGCATAGCCTTTTCTTGATGGTTGTTTTCTTACTTGAGTGGTCTCAGGGAGAGTATGGTACCAAGAGTAATCTACTATGAAGCTCAAACAAAAGTTCTCAAACTAAATAAATTAACATGTAGAGAGAACCCTTCAGACTGATACCTTCTGAAGGTAGTTATTTATGTGTGACAGTATACCATAGATCATGTGTAATTTATTTTTCTTTGCATCACTACTAGACACTTCAAAAAGATCAAACACAAATCAAGCTATATTCCATCTCCAGGTCAGAGAAATAACATGGATTATATTTCCAGAACTTTAATCAAGTATCTGCACAATTTATTTGTTGTACTGAAGAAGAATGGAGGCACAGAAGTGAGATTTTAAGTATTTCATCATTTAGAACTAAAAGATTTTGCTCTGGTTGGAAATGTGACTTTGAATTTGTGCAAGATATACTTGAGGATTAGTTAGCTGTCAACCAAGCAGATGAAGTGTA
This sequence comes from Aegotheles bennettii, assembly GCA_013398125.1. Taxonomy (NCBI): domain Eukaryota; kingdom Metazoa; phylum Chordata; class Aves; order Caprimulgiformes; family Aegothelidae; genus Aegotheles; species Aegotheles bennettii. The sequence goes on along the minus strand of VZRW01003911.1, from coordinate 77,762 downwards.
TCTTTGATACATGTGGCTTACTCTTTACTTTGTGCTTTGGTATCAGTCATCTTGCTTTGAGGGAGTTTGGATCAGAGTATACATGCAGACACACACACAAAGACACACTCTTAAAACTCTAATTTGATTAACCTGTAAATAATTTAACCCTAATTTACTTAATAGCAAAAGAAAACACTTTTCATTATATTAATGAGCCTGCAGTAATAAAATGTGGTGAATAGCAAATTAAAAAGAATTTCTTTTCACTATCAAATGCAAGGGAGATCTTGCTGCAAGTAGATAGTAACCCTCTCCAGCTGACTTATTCTTTGAAATTAAAAATAATTTGAGTAAAATGAAATTACTAAAGCCAACAGTTTTTAAATGTTTTTCTCCTGCAGAATGCACATGGTGGCTGCTATTGTCATATAATAACTTCTTTTCATAATACACAGCTTCTAAGTACTTTTGATTATTTTTAAAAATGTTTTAAAAAGAGAACTATTGACATCTTGTATTTTCAGTTATTCCAGAAGATCAGCATCATAGACTTCAGGACACAGAGAGCTGTCAAAAACAGATTCAGGTTTTAGATGTCACAATGTTTCATGGATCCATCAAGCTACAAATAATTTGCCCTTGCACTTTTGAGATTTGTATATTTATAAATTCATATATTATAAATTTTCACTTGTAAAAAAAGATCAGTTACTAGATTTGGTAAGAAAGTGGAAACTATGAAAACTTTAATTGAGCAAGGGAAAGGAAATAAAATTATGTCATGCAAAGTACTTTTGTAAGGAAATATACAAACTATCCCTGCCTTTTGCATGGATTTATAATGGCATACTAATAGAAGGTAGTGATCTAGATGCCACTAGCAAGAGCTCAGATAATGTTTGTTCTGCTGCTGAAAAGAAAACAGAGTATTAGTTTGCATAGAAACAAGGAGAACAATGTGGGCCATATAAAAAATAAATCAACAGCATAGTTTAATGTGAAATAATATATGCTGTACCAATTTACACTCTAAATTTACATTTACAATACTTTATCTTTACACAGAATTCAGGGAATTGTGATAAAAGTGGCCAGTGGTGAAAAATTCACAGGAAGAAGACAAAGGATTTAACCGAGAAAAGTGAAGAATGAAAACAGAATGTTAACTACATAAAATAATGAAATAAGAAAAATATTAACTTAGATAACCTGTTTTTCTTAATATATGAATACAAGAGATGTTCAATTAAAATAGAGGGTGATAAATTCAAAAGTGATGGAAATAAATACTTTGTCAGGCAGTTCATGATTACAATATTTAAGCTGCTAGTACAAGAATGTGAAAATTATTAGCTAACATATTTCAAGTTTTAAGCTAAACTTGATTTACTGGACATTAGCAGGGAACACTATTGTCCATATTTTCTGCTACGGCTTGCCCCCTGCCCCTCTCCCCAAATTTGCTATACTTTGACTACTAAACTGGAGGAGCCGCCTGCTTGGTTTAGTGTGTCTGTACTTGTTTTCCTATTGTTGCTTATTTTTGTTCTTCATAATATAATTCATTGTTTGCTGGAGATATTAGCTGATGAGGTTTTTATCACCGATTTATGAGTCAAGTATTTTGTTTTTGTTCGAAACTTTCTGCATAAGAGTTCAGTGGCAGTTTATCTTATTAGGGCAGTATAGTAATGTGATAATTTTTATCAATGTAAAAAACATTTTATCTTTCTCTGGCTGACTTTCTTCATGAAGTTCTCCCCCCATTGCAATGCAAGTCATATAGAATGTGATCTGAGAACCTAAAAATATTCAGACTCTTTAACTAGTATTGGCATCTACTATTTAATGAAGTTGATATCTAGGATTTGATAATTTAAGTATTTTCATAAAAGTATTTCTTTGCATTGTTTAAACTTCAGCTGTAATCAATGAAAGTTCAATCATTGGAGCTGGGTGGACAGAGTGATTCAGCTCACTTTAAAGTGCATGCACAAAATGTTATTGAGATTCCAGAGATGTCCCAGGGGATCTTGCCTTACCAAAAAGAAAAGGAGTAAATATTTCCTAAGTCTTGTGTCATATCTATCAATCCCATGCCGGTGCATCAGGTATCACAGAGGCCTAAAGGCACAGTTATACAAGAGAACAGCTCTCCAAGGTTCAATGGTGACATTGATGGGTCTCTATAGAAGTTTAGATATTTAGCAGACATGCAGTCACCTACATGTAGGAGTGCAAAGGTGAACCTGAATCCTATCCTAACTTTTTTTCTTGGGTTGCCATATTCTGTGGACATAATACTGCACCTGGCAGGAGAAGAGGAGTAAAGGGTGAGGAAGTTGGCTGGGACAAAGCTTTTGCAGCCATTGGAAGCATGGAGGTGCTAATTCTACTTACTTAGGTACTACTTTTGATTGTACAGGATAATAAAGAATGGAGACAAGAGAGTTGTGTTTCATTGATAAAGGTAATTTATCTCCTCTAGGGAAGAAAACCAAAATAAAAGCCCCAAAACACTACTTTTTCTTAGCAATGAAAAAGTAGAAGAAACAAACATTGCAAACACAGGATAGATTCTACTCTTGTATTGCAGTTTAATTAAGTATTCTGATACAGAGGTCTTCTTTGAAACATGCGACATTTTTTTTTCCTTCAGAATTAATTAACAGAAATTTTTTTGTGTATTTATCAAAAAACTTCTGTTATGAAGGGAAGACTATCTGGACTTTCCCAGGAATAAGGCCTGGGGGTAAGGACATATCAGAGAACTTAGTAATATTCAAGAAATATACAAATGTTTTCTATAAACTTTCATAATTATGAAAGCAGAAAAATATATTGCATTGAAGATTGTCCTGAAGTGCCATTATGAGTTTATTGATTCACTTCTTAGAAATCCAAAAGACTTTGTTTTCTACTTTATGATGCACACATACCTATGTGAAATACTAAAAACCATACAAAGACACTTGACCAAAATTTTCAATAGTAATTGTCAGTGCCTTCGTAATTGATACTAATAATTACTGATAGTCAATTTTATCAAGTGTTTCATAAAACAGAAATTGAAATTTGTAAAAGTTAGACTTCAATATCTCAGTTTTCTCTAGCTGAAAAACAGTATATGCACAGATGAAAGTTATTTAATTAACATAATAAAACAATTGATTTGGAAGAAACAAACTGAATTTCAAGTATCCTTTGGCAGAAAGTTAACTTTTCCTGTGGGCTGTTTGAATAAGATGCAAAACAATTTTAACACTTGAACAAGTTTCACAGTATTTACCTCAAAAGCATCTGGAGCAAAGTGGAATTCAGTGTTGTGGGTGGAAGAACAGCAGGTGTCAATTGTTACCAAGATGGTACATGGGCAGCAATACTGTACGAGTTGAGACTACCTGGTTCCTATACATGATCTAGTTCTTTATTTGAAGAACCATGAAGTGATCAGCGAGATTCTCTCACCCTTTAATAGCCCTACATGACCAGTACAAAAGTCTGATGAAGATTGGAGGTTAGCAGTAGGGCATTGTGGTCTGAATGAAGTCATGTCACTGTTGAGAGTTGCTTGTACCAGACATGCTAGACCACTGTCAAGGTTTAACACTGGGCCAGCAATTAAACGAATGACAGATACTCTCTATTAACCCCTCTCCTTTCCCAGAAAGAGAAAGGGAAGAGAATAAGGGAGAGAGACTTAGGAGTTGGAAACTAAACTACACAGTTTTAATGAATCAGTAATGATGGAAAAGAAAATAAGGAAATATATACAAATATATATAAAACCAATATTGTTCTCCTCCCTAGAAGTGTTCATGTCAACACAGAGACTGCAATGAAGGCTCTGGCCTCACCTGGAACCTCTGACACACCAGGAGAAACCTGAGGTCAACCTCTAGGGTTTTGGAGCCAGGGATATTGAAGCCCATTACACCCCAACTGAAAGAAATACTAGCAAAATATGGGGGAGTTCAGACTACTTCAGAAGTTGTTGGTGCAGAAGTACAGCTCCTCCTGGTAACACAATTTCCTGTGCTGGACTGAACGTTCAAAGGAAATGTCCCCTCTACACATCATACAACTGATGTTACATGGAGTAAGTAGGTAGCACTGATCATGCAATGGTTGTGAATGGGAACCCCAGCTACCCAGGAGATCTTGGAAGAGTTCTTGATCTGGCTAGAAAGCAAAGAATTTAGACCATCACCTGAGGAGGTGACTCATACACAAGAGGCACCATCATATAATGAGTTACCAGAAGATGAAAAGCATCCCACATGACAAGTCACTGAAGCTGTTGAAGGAGAAGGTGAGTCAAGTCAGTTTGCAGAAATGAAAGACATCTAGATGGCCCTGGAGACTGCCGAACAATGAAAGTGGCCAGTAGTCTATTCTGACTCATGGGTAGTGGCCCTGTGGGGGTGGAAGCAGATCATCTGGCAGCTCAGAGGTAAAGCCAACTGGATTGCCACATTGTGGCAAGAGATTGCTACCTATGTAGAAAAAGTTGTTGTGAAGGTGTCACGCAGACACTCATCATGCCCCAAAACCACACCACTCTAGAACATCGAAACAACAAACAGATAGAGCAGACTGTCAAAATCAAAGTGGTTTGGATGGATAAATAAGCATGTGTTGGATACTACATAGCCTAGAGATACTTTCATATTAAACAAAAGAGGAATGTTAAAGATTAGGAAATATTTTTCATAGAAAAATGGCTCACATTCAGGATAAGAGATAAATGAAAGCCAAAGTTGTAAAAGAAACCATAAAATCCTTGCCTACCTTGCAGACATCTAGTATGAAAATAACATACTACCACTTTCTAAAAGTGAAAGTAAAAACCATGACACAGATTTTATAGTCACAAAAAAAAAAAAAAAGTGGATAAATCATAACATGAAATAAGAACAACTAAATTCCAGAAGGAATAGACATGTTCAGAAAAGTAATAAGAAATGTCTGCATTTGAAAAACTCCTCTTTTTTTCCAAAATCCCAGTACATATAAACTGACAGAGGATTTTTTTTTTCTCCATTAGTAGCCTACAGATCTCAGGAAAACATCTGGACACACAGAACTGAAGAACAGGTCTTCTTTAGATTAACATTTTTAAAATAATTGTCTCATTTTTTCTTGTAAAAACAACTTACATATATTTATATCTAAAAATTGCAGAAAGTAGAGTGAGATTGAAATTTGTAAGTGACAATAATGTCTATCTGCATGACAACAATTCTTAATTTAGAAAGCATAACTCCTAACTATATTTGTATCTTCTGGAATATGCTTTCTAAAATTCAGAGACTAGTAGTAATTGTGAGAACTAAGAACACACTGTCATATTCTTTATCTTCACCCTTCAACAACTTCTGTAAAATGTCACTTCAGTAGTAGTATGTGAAAACTCTCAATTCTCAATCATTTTATTCATTATACTCTCAAGTAGTTAAATTTTCTTTACTCAAGATGGTAAATATACGTTCCAAAGTCAGACAGAGACTATTTCAACATTTTTTCTCTGTTCATTTCAAGGAATTTGACAAATTATCTATCTAGAATTAATTTTGCTACAAAAATAAAATCAAACCATTAATTGGGGGGTTGGACTAGATGATCCTTCGAGGTCCCTTCCAACCCTAGAATTCTGTGATTCTGTGATTAATTCTATTAAAAACCCAAATCTAGAATCAAAGAGAAAGCATGAACAAATTGTTAAAATTAAATTTAAATTTACATTTAAATATTTTTTTTAAAAAAATAACCAAAATAGCCACATGTAATTCCATAAATGATTTCCTAAGTAACCTTGGTGAAACCAGAAAGCAAACTACTTGATATAGCTGGAATTGAAATAAGTAAGTCAGAAGCTGTTACAGTCTGCCTCTTGTATTTGCTTAGTGAGTCATTCAAATACTGATGTGCATCATCTTGCAAATTTGTTGTAAGGGGAAATTAATATCTGTAAACCATGCTGAGATACTAGAAAAAGTCTATTTCTTTGGGAATTATTGATAGTACACTAAATACAAAATTCTTTCTGGAACTCATATTGTTGTCTAAGTTTATTTGGGGAACTAACAGCACCTTGCCAGCATGAGATGATAGAATTCAGGAAAAATAAAAAAGAAAAAAAAGGAACTGAAACGAATTATTGAATATATATCAAACTAGTCAAATTGGTTTTCTACCATAGTGCACTTTGATATTTGAATGAACAAGAGCAGAAGATAGCAACTATTTTTCATCACATCTAACATCATTGTTCTCTCTGTAATGAAAGAAAAGCTTTTAACATTAAGAAGTACCAGAAAAAAAGGGTTGATATTAAATCATATATTTGAAAGCATATAAATTGATATTCCAGTTAAGTAAAAGTAAAAATTGATATCCCATATAAAAGGTATCCCAGTTAGGTAAAAGGCTGATAATGAAGTACTTACTAGCTTACTACTACTTACATATCACTATAGGTGATACACATGAAGCAAAAATAAATGCCTAATATGTTAGGCCTTTTCTTCAAGGTCAACTGAACAGAGTTTATGTTCTGTCACAAATCAGAAATAACAAAAGTAAAATACTCATTTCCTCCCCATCCCATGACTAATAAGGTTTAAAACTGATATTGTGTTCATGTTTAGGCATGTATTTTAATAAGCTTTCAACTGATACCTGGAACAATTGCTTTTGAACCAAAAATACAGCTGAGTGGTCCAAAGACTAAATCTTTTAAGAAAAGTTTTTACTATAACTGGGAAAATTAAAAGAGACTACCAGCTTCATCCCGCTTCTGCTTTCTTAAAAAAATTTGAAATAGTTAAGATCAGCTCATGTCAAATGTTCTCTTCCTAACTCACTTTAGTTTTATGATCCATTGTGGAAGAGGAGTTTTGAAGCTGGGGCACCTTCTACTGTTTCTAGTGCCTCGCATTGACATACAAGGTAACGAGTGCCAGATTAACATGTCTGTCCTATTTTAGGTTTTATTAGAGAAATAGAGAGTCATAAAATGCAACAAAGACTGGCATAGTCATCCTGAATGGCTTTTGGAGAGATGGTCAGCACTGAGACTTGCTTGATAGCTTAAACCAACATGTAGTAGCTGGTCAAAGCAGCGGGAAAAAGAAAGTCAGCAGTCTATTATTTAAGTGTATTGTGGAAGGGTGATCAAGTTCTGGGGTGTTCTTGCAGAGATTTAAACCTTCCTTCTTGTTAACTAGTGCCTCCAGCAAAAGATTAATCATATTAAGAGGAATAAACAGGAATAAATAAGAACCAACTGTTATAGGCCATACTAGCACTGCAGAACTCAAGTCTTCCAAGAAAGCAGACAGCACAGTGACTAGCCTTTCTGAAAACAGTCATAAGCCAAAAAGTGAAATTAACCTTTTGAGCTGACCCCCTCAATCTAGTAGAAGCATCTCTGGGACATGGTACTTGGAACCATGAATGCATCAAAAATCACTAGCTACGTCAGGAGCCAGTTGCACTCTTACAGAATGAGAAGGCTGGTGTTAGAGAGACTGAAAAGTACTGTTTTAGGAACATTTATTATTTGAAATCTTTATGTATTTCAAACAAACTGAGTAAGCCAAACCTTATTTGACTCCCTTATATCATACATGGATAAGATGGAAAACACTGGATAAAGAAAAGCAGCAAAGAACAGGAATCAGTTGGGCTGACTAGAGGAAAGAAATATGTTGTGGAATTTAGGAACATAGACAGACAGGAAAAATCTCTTGTATGTTGACACATGGGCAAACCAATGCTTTAGTTTAGAGTATTTTGTAACTGTTTAGACACCAAAATTAGAAGTTATATGTTGTAGATTTATTTTTCATACTTTTTTTTTCCTTGGGGAAATAGTAAATGTAACTCATTATTATTTATTGAAAACAGTGGGATTGTTTAGAATAGAAAAAAAAGTATTGCTGTTTTGCACTGGTTGACTGTTTTGAAAAATTCTTGCTTACAAATTCAAAGTGCCTATAAAATAAATACTAATAGCGCTAATACACGGGTGACACATTTATAAACAATAGTTACTGTTAACATAATAATCGTTAGCACTATTGCATGGTATCATGGAACAAAGAATAATGGTAATTTCGCAGTTTCTTTCTGGAAGAGTAATATTTTTTTACACCTACAAAGGATCTTTGAAGATATATATCATGCAACTTAGTTGAAAATCAAAGGACATGATTTATTTTTATTTCTTAAGCAAGACATTTCCAGCTCATTAAAAATATAGCTCTGAATATTTTTTAGATCATTCTTTATATTTACTGAAAAAGATGTAAAGGTTACATCTAACATTCCTGCTTGCAATTAGGACATCAATTTAGTGTTGAATAGAGATAGACGTAAAAAACCCAAATAATTAGAGGAAGTGACATTGAAACCTAACTGCATGAGGCCTGTTTGCTTCAAAGAAATTGTGTGTCACCAGAGTAACAGGAGGTGGGGGTGGGGGGAAATGGGATGGGACCGGATGGGGTACAATGAGAGGAGCTGGCAGTCTATCAAGTTTCTTTTGTGTGACAGCTAGTATTCTAATCTGGAAAAACACCTGTTATTTAAGCAAATCTGACAGTCGTCAAATCAGGCTACAAAGCTGTCCCTCAGTAAGAGATACATGTGCCATTATAGGGTCATAACCACTCTCATATCATTAAAAGAAGTTTTCCTAGTTCATAGGTTTCTGAAACCTGTTTGAGTTTTCTTTTACCTCCACTAAACCTGGTTCAGACAAGCCTTTACCTGTTTCTAACTAAAAATGTTTTCTTATTTAATCTAACTAAATTTAGATTCCCCATAAAAATATACTTTGTTTCCATTATCATATCCCCTAATAGGTGATATGATACTCCTCAGAACTGAGTTCAGAGGAGCAAAATTTCCTTCCCAGGTGTGCTCATGACATGACGTATGATACTGGACAAGTCACATGTTTTTTAGTGCCTTATTACCTGTTTGAAATGCATGCACTTTTGGACAGAGACTATTTTCTGTTGCAAAAGTCAAAAGGAAAAGCAGATCTCAGAAAAAGAATGTATTTAGACAACTCTTTTTTTTTTTAATATTATGTGCTATAAGCTTTTCCTTATGTATCTCTGTATGATCAAATTCTGATTCATGACCTTTAAAGGAACGGCAAAAAGGTAAGGGAATAATAACTTCATTACAGTCACGTTGACTAGAACAATGGAACAGAAGGTACAAAGCCAAAACTCTTGCTCCTAAAAGCATGTTTTTCAAAAATAAAGTAACTGTCTGAAAAAAAAAACCAAACTCAATTGAGATAAATTAAACTGGTAGTTTGGCTTTAGAAGACTTTCCTGGAAAATATTCTACAAAATATCCTACAAAAATATCCTACAAAATTTCTATCAATTTTGTTAAATTATTTCCTTACTCTGCTGCACTTTTAATTTCATTGAACTTTGAGAATATTGTATACAGAAACAGGATATAAAAGACTAGCATTTTTTTATTAACAAAACAATATTAATTTTTACTGCTATTTCATAGCCTTTTCTGGTTTCTAAATAATATATTTAGACCAACAGTTCAATTAAATTCAACCCTAACATGTCCATCACATTACAGTCTTTGAAATGCATAAAACCTTTGAAGGGGAAAAGTTTATGCTTGTATTTCTCTAAATATCAAAGATAATTTACAAATTAATCAGTTTTTCTTAATGGTTCTATTATATGTTTTAGTCATCTAATTATATCATATGATTTACTGATCAAGCTGCACATCTTACTAATCAATGAATTATTTTAGTATTTATGAACTTAAGTATTTTACTGATTGAGTTACACTATTCACTGATCTAATCGAATATCTTATGGATCTAGCTGCATGTGAAAATCCAGGTAGACAGAAATCTAATTGGCTTTTAGTGATACTTTGAGGATTTTTTTTGGCTTTAAATATTATTTAAATACAAAATACTCTGGTTTTGGACAGTTTGTCTCCTCTTGATTGCTGAAGAAATTATACCGGCACATTCTACTGCAATACAAGTTTTAGTGTTGTACCTCCCTGGCAGGGTGAAATAGCCAATACTATGCTGCCAAGCCACTTGTACCCATGATAACTAGTTTAAAGGCAACTTAGGGAAACTTTTTTTTTGTGATGGCAGTCTAGGCAACCCAAGATTAAATTACCCAATAACAGAACAAGTATACCCTAACTGAAGAAATGATGAGCTGGGTAAGCATCTGATACCTGTAAAGGAAGAAAGGAAGCAGAAATGGACTGAGGCATCTGCACAAATTCCCTGAAATGGGACCTAGAGAGGAGTGTTTCTAAGAAGAGTTCAAAATTTTACTTTTCTTAGGGTATTTATGTATAGAGGATGCTGTTAGAGGATGCTGAAATGAGAAAGATAAATAGAAAGTTCAACTACATTTCCCCATCAAACACACTCATCAGAGGGAAAATAAAAGTTCTGAAAAGGCTAGCAACATCACGAAACTGCCTGCTGACTTCTCCTATTAGAGAAAAGGATTCTGGGAGTTATAATGAAAGCTTTACTGTTATGTACTACCATCTGATCAAAGCTGGAAGCAAATAGGAAAGTACAGGACAAACTGAATACTGGGGAGAGAGAAGGAATGTCAGTCCCATGAAGGATCAAGGGGACTTGTTGCAGTGAAGAGTAACAAGGGACTCCAGTACAAAAGGCCAAGGTGACTGATACAGATACTGACATACAACTTCTAAGAAGAAGATACCAGTGCTAGGTTGGCTTCTGCAAGATGCTAAGTGGTAAATCTCTGAAGGCTATGTGTACAAGCAAACAAGAGGATTGTGTGTTTGGAAGTTCAGAATAATTTTTCTGGGCAAGTACGTGGGATTTTTAACTCTAAACACTTCTGGTCATGTGCAGAAAGAAGGGTTAAGGAAAACATTGGAGTTGTATCATTGCTATGCACCCATAATTATGGTGGAGTTTGCAGAAATTATATTTTGTAATGTTGCATTTTTGTTTGTGGTCCTAGAATTATACATTTGGCATCCTGCTTTCCTACAAAATGTTCCACATTGTGGGTTTACCATGCTTTGGGAAATATATAGAAATGGCTACATCTATTTCAACTACTGCTGAACTGCTACAGTATATGGTTTACTTCTGAGTAGTAAACAGTCATCATACTTTTACTTACACACACACACACTCGCACACACACACACACATATGTATATCTACCTTAAAATAATTACATGGGGATTTTTTTTGTATTATTCAACTTCTCCCTCATTTCCTGACTCAATATTTCTGTATTCTCATACCAGGTTGGTCTGAATTCAATAATATATTATCAGTGTCCATTATGAAAGAAATGTTTCTGTTAGATTTGTTATTAAAAAAACCCGAAAAAGTAGTAAGCTAAAGTATAATCTATTCCTTGTAATATTGAAACAAATGTAGAAAAACTTACCTAAAGCTCTCTATGAATAACATGCTACACAGCATTCAAGAAAATAGATTCCATGTTGAGTGTTTCTAAAGCATTACTTTAGCTGGAGCAAACCAAAAATTAGTATCTTTTTATGACCTCTACCATTTCTTATGGGAATAAATCCTATCTTGGAGCTAAGTTTGAACTGTGGTAATAACAACCGTCAAAAGTGCAAGTGAAAAAGAAAGTGAATGAAGACATTAAAAATCTGTCCTCTGTTTCTTTCCATACAATCTATAATCAAATAATATTTCAAAATTTTAATAAATAAATATTCTAATTTAATTAATTTTAAATTTGTACTTTGGTGACAAGAGTCACCTTAGCACTAGGAATACTGGAAATAGAGGAAATAAAATTTATTTGCAATTCCACTACTGCATTTTGTATAGATATAGAAAGATTCTTTACTTTGCCTTGTCAAACTTAGGTTAACAAGGTGATACTGACTATGAAGTATCTGACCACGTGTCACTCAAAAGATATAGGAAATAAGTTCCTATTTAGCATAGGGCTTCCATTACTGTGGACTTATGTGTATTTATGCAGCTCATATATGTAAATATTCCTCTGTCTGTATAATTTCATTTTTAAATATTTTTATATGAAGACATCACTCGCTTTCCCTTTTTGTTGCCCTGATGTAAGAAAATTGATAAAACAGGGCATTTTTTTTCATATAGTTATTTCATTACAAAAAACTTCTTATATACCAGCTTATTCTGTATTTTCTAAAAAATCTTTCTAAAAATTCTGTAGTCATTACACAGTGATGATTCATAAACAATTCTAATCACACTATGTGATAGGAAAGAAAGTATTTGCATTAAATTTCTAATGCATAAATTGCGTATTGATCCATGAAGACAAAACCAAGAAGGTCAAAATAACACTGAAGGATGGGAGGTATGACCATTCATTATCTTACTTTCTTTTTCCCCCCCTGGAGATTATACTTTTGTAAGGACTTCCAGAGTACAATGAACTGTCTGAAATACTGACACAGAAGGAAGTCCCCACAAGATAAGCCACTAGAACAGCAACCTAAGATAAGCACAAATGGCAAACTGGAAGGCATAATTCCAGGACTAGAGGAAAGTAAAGGTTTGGAGGTAGTACACCTGACAAAAAATTCTGCTTTGCAGACTGTGGAACTTATACAGATGGCAGCAACAGGAAGCCAGATCTGGTAAAGCAGATCTGGGTAATCTATCTGGACAAAATTCCCGCCTGGCAACTGTGAGAAAGGAAGAGCACATGCCAGCCCAAGTTGTGGGAACGACACCTACACCCAGTGGATACCCAGGACTTGGACTCTATAAAAGTGGTACCTCCAGAAGAACACTTGGGGACACCCACCCCTGAGCAGACCAGGGTGGAGGAGGACCAGCAAGATGCCTCAGGGACCCACGTAGTGGTGATATCTTTTGCTTAATCTCTCTCTCTCCTTCTCACTCTCTTTCTCCCTCTCTCCCCTCCCACTCCCTATTTCTCTCACTCTTGCACACACACACACACATTTACTATTAAATAAAATCCATACTACAGCTTTGACAGGTGGTCTCCTTTGTACCTTAATTCGGGCAGAGGCATCTCTTAATAAGCAGATCCTAACAACTTTGAATAAGCTTCAATTAAATAACAGTAAGGGTATTTTTTGAGTTCTTATTCTAAGGAATTAGGATTCTAATGAATTAGAATTTACTGAGAGAACTGACTGATGTCATAGCTAGGCCTCTCACGATCATCTTGGAAAAATCATGGAGAACAGGGTAAGTGCCTCAGTACTGGAAGATATCAAATATCACTCCAGTCTTTAAAAAGGGCAGGAAGGAAGACCCAGGGAACTACCAGCCAGTCACCCTCACCTCAATCCCTGGAAAGGTGATGGAGCACCTCATTCTAGAGGTCATGTCTACGCATGTGGAAAACAAGAAGTTGATTAGGAGCAGTCAGCATGGATTCACTAAAGGTAAATCATGTTTGACAAACCTGATTTCCTTCTACAATGAGACAACTATCTGGATGGATGGAGGGAGAGCAGTGAATATTGTCTACCAAGACTTCAGCAAGGCTTTTGACACTGTCTCTTATGAAATCTTCATANATATTGTCTACCTTGACTTCAGCAAGGCTTTTGACACTGTCTCTCATGAAATCCTCACAGGCAAACTCAAGAAGTGTGAGTTGGATGAGTGGTCAGTGGGATGGATTGAGAACTGGCTGAGTGGCAGTGTCCTCAGGCTTCTGTACTGGGCGCAATGTTGTTCAATTTGTTCATCAATGACTTGGATGAGCAGATAAAGTGCTTCCTCAGCAAGTTCACTGATGATACAAAACTGGGAGGAGTGGCTGATACCTCAGAGGCTTGTGTGGCCCTTCAGAGGGGCCTCGGTAGGTTAGAGACATGTGCAGAAAAAAACCTTTTGAAGTTCAACAAGAGCAAGTGTAGGGTCCTGCACCTGGGGAGGAACAACCTCATGCACTTGTACAGACTGAAGGCCAAACTGCTGGAAAACAGTGCTGTGGAGAGATATCTGGGGGTCCTGGTGGACAACAAATTGTCCAAGAGCCAGCAGTGTGCCCTTGTGATCAGGAAGGTCAATGGAATCCTGGGATGTATTAGAAAAAGCATTGCCAGCAGGTCGAGGGAGGTGATCCTGCCCCTCTACTCAGCCCTGTGTGCAGTTCTGGACTCCACAGTACAAGAGAGATGTGGAGCTCCTGCAGCAGGTCCAATGGAGAGCCACTAAGTTGCTCACGGGTCTGGAGAATCTCTCCTACAAGGAAAGGCTGAGGGAGCTGGACATATTCATCCTCAGGAAGAGGCAAATGAGAGGGGACGTCACTAATGTGTATAAATACCTAAAGGGTAGGCGTCGAGAGGATTGAGCCAGGCTCTTTTCAGTGACGTCAATCAATAGAATGAGAGGAAATGGGCAGAAACTGATGCAAAGGGAGTTTCATCTGAACTTCAAAAAGAACTTTACTGTGCGAGTTACTGCACACTGGAACAGGTTGCCCAGAGAGGTGGTGGAGCCTCCCTCACTGGAGATATTCAAGAACTGTCTGGGTGCAGTTTTGTGCCATGTGCTCTAGAATGACCCACTATGGTCACTTCCAAACTTACCAATTCTGTGATTCTGATTCTGTGAATTCTTTTAAGAGTTTCTTCTTATATCTTCTCTTAAAAATTACATTTTCATTCAAACATGAATGATTTTTCTAGAACAACCATAGATATAAATGAAAACAAAGTACAATTGAGAAAGTCAGTTAGGTGACAATTTTAAATTCTCTCTGTATAAACAAGATATATTTCCTGTTTATTTTTCATTTATTTGCAAAGGAATAAAGTGAAGGTGTGTTATTAAAGGCTGTTCCAAAATGTGATATTATCTCTGTCTCAGCAGGATTTGCAAGAATCAAAGAAAAACTCACACATTTTGACATAAAAAAGCTGTTAATTGAAAAATGTCCCACTGTTTCATCTTTTTTACTGCATATAATATGCTAATCCACTTTTGTTTATAGATGAAAATAATCAGCAATTATATTAAATCTTCCAAGTCACACTGTTACAATGATATGCAATCTGCTTGTAAATAACCCTTTCTTTTCCATGTTTCCATCTTTCCATCTAAGCCAGTCAGTATAGTTCTTGAAAATTTTTTAAAGTAGATCAAGGTGACACAACAGTTAGGTATCACCTCAAAAAGCAAAAAGATTTTTTTCTCATATTACGGATGAGGTATCAGTGAAGGCCTTTTGCAGGTAGGACACAGAACCAAAAACAAGCCCTTTAATCTTTTCTAAAATTGAGCTTATGGTAGAAAGAAATCTACTATGGAAAATAAGCCAGCTTTCAGACTTAGGGTGGTATATTATTCTTTTACTCAAGATTTAACTCCTCTTCCTGTCTTTCTGCAATATCTTTTCTTCAAGAGTCTACCAATAATGTTTCCACATATCTTAAGTAAATATTGCAGTATTAGTAAGAAGACCTTAGTATGAAGGAGGACCAGCAGTAAGCTTCCTTGGACAATCACAGAATCAGAAAATCTGCCTTACCCTGTAATAAGTTGCATGACTCTTCAATGTCAGCTTTATTTTGTCAGGAATCATAAATAGATTCCTCCTGCTGACTTGAGAACTTAAAAGTCTGGTCTACAGTATTGCTCAGATGGAGCCTCCATTGGGAATAACATGAACATTCAATTGTGGGATCAGAGTAGATGTTAGCATCCCACCTCACTTGTGCATCAAAAAAATTTCATGTTCTCAAAAGTCAGTGAAAGCATCAAGGCAATCCTTACATGTCTGAGGAATATTTAGGGAAAGGCAAGGAGAGGATTGATAAATACTATCAGCACAATTGATTTATTTCAGTGTTTTAGGTTAGTTCTATAATAAACAAAGTGAACATTGTTAACTTATGGTGGTTAAAATTCATCAAGGATGAAGGAAAATGAAATGTAACTCTTTCTCCTTTCCTTTCCTTTCCTTTCCTTTCCTTTCCTTTCCTTTCCTTTCCTTTCCTTTCCTTTCCTTTCCTTTCCTTTCCTTTCCATCCAGAGCATGGATTTTAGTAAAAATCTGGTTATAAAGCTATCTGTCAGTGGATTATGACACTGAACTATAAAGAATTCTATAGTTTCTCCCACATTAAAATTCTATTTCATGTCTCAGGTAATCTAACCGTTCTCTATTTCCTGTTGCTTGTTCTCCTTCCTTCTTACATTATTTTTCCATTTGCATACTCCTGAACCTTTCTTTGAAGTGACTGCATTCATCAGTTATTTTTTGATCAATTTGTCAAACTCACTCAGTTAGCAGCGATAACTATTAAAATTGCAAGCCTCTTGGAAAACTCGAATGCATGCCATGTCTGCCAAAAGACAATTTACAGTGACTCATTATCTGTAAAATACTGACTATCTAAGATAATGAGAGAATTATCAAATACTAATGCAACAGTTTTACCATAACTGCTCACGATGACTCAGTTCTAGAGGAGGTAATAGATATAAACAGCTCCCAATGTTGCTTTCATTTATTTGCATATTGCATGTATTTTACCACTTTTGAGACTCTTTTGTAAACTGAATGAATATTAAGATATCAGCATCCTCATAGTCAAAGTCCTTTAGGGAGTTAAATTGATCTTTACACACAAGAAAAAGTGATTTCACTGTCTGTATAAAAAAATTATGAAAGATAGCTTATTTAAGAAGCAGAGTTCATGAAGTTCTAGGTGAATAAGGAAAAAGTGATGAAAAAAAGATTCATCCTCGACAGGATATACGGTCATCTTTCCCACCTCAGTGTTACTTGTGGATACCCAAAATTTAATATAGAGAGTATATTTCCTCAAGTCTTAAAGGACAGTTGACAATGAAAAAAAACCTGTTTCATGAAACACATGGGCTCAGCTTTTCAGATTTAAATATGTATTAATTTTCTACACCATGGACTTCTAAACTCTTAAATTAAATTTTTGACATTGTTGAGGAAAAGAAAAAACTCTAGCCCAACATGCTAATTATGCAGTGACTCGAGTAACCTAGGGTGTACATGTCTGACATAACCAAATCCAGTGCCTCATGAGCGATCCATACAATTTACCCTTCAGTGTAGCCTGTAAAAATCCTTTCTTACAACAGCAAAATTGTAAATGGCATGGGAAAACAAGAAAAACTTTTCCCCTATCGAAGCCCTCTCTCTTGCAATGACAGGGTTAAAGGATAAGCCTATCATGATTATTATAGTCTTTTTATTCAAAAGGAGAACACTTATCACTCAGATTTAGTAATATTACTTCAGCAAAGGAGGATAAATTTCTGTAGGGTACTGCAAGTATTTGGAGTGAGGTTGCCTGACACCACTATGAGAGGATAGCATTTTTGGCTTCAGAGGAATATATAAAGTCAGTTATGGCCTCTGTTTCATATATTAAATGAAAGAGAACATTGATAGTAAGAACAAATCTATGTGCAAAGAAAAAGGAAGAGGAGGAGAGATGATGCAGGTTACAGTGAAGGTACAACTATTTTAACGTGTAGTGTAGGTAACTTTCAATATATGGCTTGTCAGGACAACACTGTTGTATGCTTATCACTGCAACCCACCATTCTTTCCCAGTGTTCATAGACTTAATGTTTGATGTATCATGACTTTATTTGTGTCACGGTTTAATGTTGGGCTGGCAATGACAGAAATGCCAAACGAATGACAGATGCTCCCTATTACTCCCCTCCCTTCCCAGAAAAGGAAAGGAGAGACAATGAGGGAGAGAGACTTATGGGTTGGAAACTAAACTACAGAGCTTTAATGAAACAGTAATGATGGGAAAGAAAACAATGAAATATATACAAACATATGCAAAACTAGTATCTGGCTTCCCCCAATAATACTCACGCTACACCCAAAGCTAATACAAGATACAAAGTTATACTCAACCTAGACAGCTGCCATGAGTACTGCGCTTCTAACAGCGAAGGCTGAGTGCCAACACTGCGAGCACAACAGCTCCAGTGAGAACTCGGCAAGTAGACCTCAGGTGCAGGACTACTGAAAAGACAAATGGAGCTCCCAGGAAGGCAGCCATAGACAAAGAGACTCTTGACCCCACGAACCCTTAGATTTACACTGAATATGACACTTATGGGACAGAATACTTCTCCTGGTCAATTTTGGGTCACTTGTCTGATCTGCTTCTCCCCTCAGGAGGGGTGGAGGTGTGACCCCCCGTGCTCCCCCTTTGTGGCCTTGCTCTGCATACCATTCTATAGCAGTAACTATAAACATTGAGTGTTATCAATCCCAAAGTCAGACACTGACTGAAAAACATGCATTTAATTTCAGCAAGTGCAGCTACTTAGAAGAGACTGAAAAGTAAAATTACAAAAAGAAAATTGGTTCTATCCTGGCTCAAAGAAGGACAATTTGTCAAGGATTTGTCTGAGGATTGAGAAAGAGTGCAGCATTATTTTGTAAACTGTATACATCAGGGTGATCTTTCTGTTCTTTATTTACACAGTATCTAATAAACGGGGTCTCTTGCCTGCGAGTGTAGTTCATAGATGTTATGGTTATACAATAATTAGTAAAAGAGGAACTGCCACTTTTGTTTTCAGTTATAGTGATTTTTGATCTTCTGCACTTTTTTCCATTGGAGTAGGGAACAAGACACTTAAGACATAGAGCCAAAGGTCCCATAAAACCTCTAGCTGATGGCAAATTTGTAAACAAAATGTATTAAAGTGTTTGGGTTTTATGGAAGCTCAGTTAGGTGGGTTTTAAGAAGAGCTACTTCTCAACTTCCTTGAGACATTAATCTGTTCCAGGTAAACAGAAAAGATGACCATTATCAAGACACATTCATATGAGATATGACAGTGGTCCAGATGAAAAACATAGATTTTATTAATCCACTCCTCAAAACATTAATATGCATTCAGTAACTTCTGAATTTAACAGTATGTTTTCTCCTAGTGCATTTTTATGCTACCCATGGAATGACTGTAACAATAAATCCAAGTTAAAATCACAGGCAATGATTCTTTACTTTCCAGAATCTGCCTTTGCAAAGAGTTATAAACCACTGAAGGTGAATCCACAATATCTGAAGGCATTATTCTCATACAAGAAAACAATTGCTCGTCTCTTGAAAGAAGCACAATAATTTCAGATGCAATTCCAACTATCTGCTTCAAAATTTGGTCCCTAATCCAAAATTCAAACCTCTTTTATAGAAAGAATTTTAGAATATATGCAAGAATATTAAGAAATTTGTTATAAAAATAAGTTCCTGGATTTTATCTACTCACCTGTTTTTAGACAAACTCTCAAAACCACTGAAGTCTATTCTGGTAGACAAACTATAAAAATAATATGAATTAGGTACTTATAAATCATGAAAATTTTAAAAATACCAAATTATTACTTAATTGATACTGTTACTGATTCAGAATTTCATAACTTGCAGAGTATAAAAGCTACAAAGAACACCCCAGTTATGTTTTTTTTCCTTCCTGATTGTTATAATGTAGATATTTTATAGATTTTTTTATGCAAAGTATTTTCACATTACAGATCAGGCAGTAAATCAATAGCATAACTGATGAAGAAACTTTGGTGCTCCAAATTGCTGTTCAGGGCATAGTCAGTAGACAATGTTCTTGGATTCAAGAAAATATCTAGAATTTCTTCAAGCACATTAACAGCAAAAGGCAGTGTAGAAACAACATTGGTCTGCTACAGGATAAGGATGGTCATCTCACCAATAGGGATGAAGACAAAGCAGAGGTATTTAATGCATTCTTTGCCTCTGTCTTCAACACTGATGATAGACCAAGGGGTCCTCAGTGGCCAGAACTGGAGAACCATGACTGCAACAAGGATCAACTCAGCTGACCTTGAACTTGTGCAGGACCTGCTGCTACATCTAGATCCCTATAAGCCCATGGGGCCTGATGAGATTCACCCAAGAATCCTTAAAGAGCTAGCTGATGCCATCAGTAAGCCTCTCTCGATGATTTTTGGGAAATCTTGGGAATCTGGAGAGACCCCGGTTGACTGGAAGCTGGCTAATGTTGTCCCTATATTCAAGAAGGGCAGGAAAGAGGACCCTGGAAACTACAGGCCAGTGAGTCTAACTTCAACGCCTGGTAACATTATGAAAAAGATCATTCTGGGAAGCATTGAAAAACACCTGGAGGACAATGCAGTTATCGGTCATAGACATCATGGCTTCAGGCAGGGAAAGTGCAGCTTGTCAAACAATTTCCTTTTATGACAAGGTAACCCACTTAGTTGATCAAGGGAAGACAGTGGATATAATATTCTTGGGCTTCAGCAAAGATTTGATACCATCTCTCACGGTATCCTTCTGGACAAAATATCCAGCATACAGCTGGACAAACATGCTATATAATGGGTGAGGAACTGGCTCAAAGATCGAGCACAAAGAGTGATGGTAAACAGGGTAACATCTGGCTGGCGACCGGTCACTCCATCCTAGGCCCAGTCCTCTTCAGCATCTTCACCAATGACCTGGATGCAGGACTTGAATGAATTCTAAGCAAATTTGTAGATGATACTAAATTGGGAGGAGCTGTTGACTCTCTCAAGTGCAGACAGGCCCTGCAGAGAGACCTTGACAAGCTAGAGATGGGCAATCACCAGTCACAGGAATTCCAACAAGGGCAAGTGCCAGATTCTGCACCTGGGATGAGCAACCCTGGTGGTACGTACACACTAGGGAATGAGTGGCTGGAGAGCAGTGTGGCAGAGAGAGACCTGGGGGTCCACTAGACTAGATTGCTCAGGGCCCCATCTAACCTGGCCTTGACATCTCCAGGGATGGGGAATCCAGCACCCCTCTGGGCCACCTTTTTCAGTGTTTTACCACCCTCATGGTGAAAAACATCTTCCTTATATCCAACCTAAATCTACCCGCCTTCAGCCTAAAACCATTACCCCTCATACTATCACAACAGGTTCTGCTAAAAAGACTGTCCCCATCTTTCTTATAGGGCCCCTGTAAATATTGAAAGGAGGCAGGCAATGAGGTCTCCTTGGATTAGTATTTCAAATTCTGGCCACTAGATGAATTGAAGGTGATTTAAATTTCAAATCCTGACCTGTTGTCATGAAAGACACCATGGTGGTTCTGTTTGTCTCTTTTGTTTGTTTTGGCAAGTAAGAAATAGTTTCAGTCCTTTGGCTGAATTCCAGTTTTGTAATTGATTACGTTCTGCCCACTTAAATGATCTTAGAAATCTGACAGGAAAATCTGACACTCCTCCCTTCTTCCCTCAGTTTAACACATTGCTCTTTTCTACTGTTCAAATACCAAATTCGTTATACCCCAAAGCCATGTGTGAGTAAACAGAATGAGTTCTAAATGAAACTGCTTCACAGGGAGTGATTAGGGATTTCTCTTTAAGACAGTGTTCAGACATACAACATGAAAATGTTATCCTTAGAAAATAGGAAAGCTTTACTTTAAAAATAATCTTGTTACCTATGTTCTAACTGTCTCCTCAAATGTGTTTTCTTGTTTATTAAAAGTAGAAAAAAAAAGCTTAAAGTATTACAAAATTTAAAAGAAATATTGATTTCTAACTTTTCTTACTTGTCTTTTTTCTTTGTAATATCACAGGCTAGCAAAGATGCAGGTGAACATCAACTTACACGATTGCACTGGTTTCTGGCAAATGTAGCTTTTTAGTTTTTGTCATTTATCAGAAAGAAATCTCTGGTCGTTACCAATCTGAGGATCAAAAGGTTGATGAATGAAATTGAAGTCAACATCAAAACAAACTTTCTATGAAATTTTATTTTCCTCTTTAAGACATCCTTTGAAACTCCAAGAATCTCTACCCTCTACTCAGTTCTGTGTCTAATATGGAGATGACCGATCTCATAAATGTCAAAGGCTAAACATCTAAAGTACAACATATTCCCATTATTGAATGTTAAATGAATTCCTTCTCATGAATGAGAGAAACATAGTTCAAGACTACAGAATTGGAAAACATTTTTGCTGAGCAGGAAGTTTTTAGTTCACATTCTAAATGAAAAAGAATGATTGTCATCACAAAGGAAGAAATTAATAGAAAGTCATGGAAATGCTTGATGCTCTAAAAAGGTGCTGGAGTTTAAGCATTATCATTCCTTAGAATTGCAGTAGTGCAAAACTAAATAAATTTCAGAAAAACAATGAGGTCAGATACTACAGTTGTTTTATGAACAAAAATCTTTGGAGTCCAGTATTATGACAGTTTAAAATTCAAGCCTTATAAATATCCCCTTTAAAAGGGTCAGCTGTCTCATGATTCTTTACAATATAAGTATACATGAACCTAACCTTATCTTCCTTTGAAATAAAATACTGCTGTCATTAAGATCCTGCTAGAACCCACAGGTCAGACAATTTTTGTACCAATCAAATCACATGAACTGTTAATCAACAAAAAGACCGTATGATACTGTTCAGTCTTTCCAGGCTTCCTCTTCTACACATTCCACTATTTTCTTTCAATTACTTTTTTTTTCCAGTTCTTGTCTTCAGTAAAGCTATATAAAATAGAAAGGAATATTCCTAAAAGTAAATTTTAAGTCCACAAATGGTCTTAGGTGGCATGCAGCTACCCAAGTCTGCGAGAAATGTTCAAAACAGAGTTTTTACTATAAAGATTCCTAGCTCTTTAGAGTTGCATTACTGCACATAATACAGTTATCTTGTCACAGATGAGCAAACAAAGCCTCTTCTCCCCTACACACTAGGCATTCCTTGCCAATCCAGCGAATTGTGAGAGATTACATGAGTCTTGGAATACAATTCTTTCTCAGGCTAAGACTCAAACTCCTTTTCCTCAGAAAAGTTTCATAACATTTGGCTACAGGGTAGTCTGACTTTACAGGATGTGCTCCATTTTTACCAGGTAAAAGTATAATTGTGTAGAATTCAAAATTAGGCTCATAATAAAAAAGATCATTACCCAATGATCCATTTCTTCAGAGTGACAGGAATCCAGGATTTTGCTTCCTTGAGCTATTTACCATTGTGTAGTATTATCAAAGTTATATTGGTTTCTGAACTAATATTTCTGTGTAGAAAACATATGATTCCAAAGGTATATATCAGCTGAGATAAGGACAGGTTTTATTCACAGCTGTGTTTCAAGCCAAGGCCAATGAGCCTACATTCAGTATTGTAGCATTAAATACTGCAACGTCTCTGTAGGTCTAAGCTTAGATGTCACTGAGACCCAGCAGTAAGCTTAGACTTGTCCCCAAAGTGGATGTAAACAGGATGTTGGCAAGTAGCTAACAGTAACCTGGGCTGCATTAGAGAAAGTATTACCAGCAGATCAAGGAAGATGATCCTTTCACTCTACTCAGAACTGGTTAGGCCACATTTGGAGTGCTGGGTCCTGTTCAGCCCAGAACAGGAGAGCACAGAACAGGAGAGCCCTAGTACAAGAGAGACTTGGACATACTGCAGTGAGTTCTGTGAAGGACCAGGAAGATGATGAAGGTACTAGAGCATCTCTCATATAAGGAGAGGGTAAGAAAGTTGCTAGTGTTCATTCCGTAGTAGAGAAGGCTCAGAGATCTCACCAATTTGTACAAATACTTGAAAGGAAGGTGTACAGAAGAGAGAACGTAACTCTTTTCAGTGGTGCCTAGTGTCAGGAAAAGAGGCAATGAACACAAAATGATATGCTGGAGGGTCCCTCTGAATATCAGGAAATGTTTTTCACTCTGGTGCAGGTTGCCCAGAGCAGTTGGGGAATCTCCATCCTTGGAGATATTCAAAAGCCATCTAGATAAAGCCCCAGGCAACTGATTCTGGGTGACCTTGCTTGAGCAAGAGGGAATGCCATGGGTGTCTACCAACCTCAACTATTCTGTGATTCTTTGGAAGCTTACACCTATTTTAAATAATAGCTAACACCTTTTCTGCCTTATTACGCTTTTATTCACCATTTGGGAACTAGATTTACTCAAACATTGTTTATAAAAGTGGCCTACTGATGGAACTCAGAACATATTCCTAAATCCTGTATGATAATGTGATCATATACTTATATAGATCTCAATGGGATCTATATCAGTAATATATTCTGACAAATCTCAAATGCAACATATGAGGTGATACATTGGAAATCGTCTTGCTGATTGTTCTGAACACTTTACTGGAAGTGATAAAAAATCCAAACCAGAACCCTGTAGTTCTACTGTTTATCTGTAGAATTTCTGTTGAGTAGTATCCACGTTACTATTTAACAACACTAAAATGCTTATGAATGTCCTTTGTAAATTATGACGAGATAAACTCTTCTCTCTTACACATTCCTTTTAACTCTTTATGTATTCTGCTCTTTCATCTTTCTCTCTTTCCCTTTCTGTTAGTCAGCTTATTGCTCACTTTTTTAATTTAAAAAATCCTTCAGGATATTTCTTTGTCTTCATGTTTCAAAAATACTTTTCAGAAGGAGAGAAAGAGCTGAACTGGATGTTTGTTCATCTGAAATACGACATTTTATTTTTAGGATGTGGAATCATAGCTCTTTTTGATAGTCCTAAATGCTTTTTAGACATGAACTTTAATTGGTTTTTGATGCTTGTTCAGTTTAATAACTTCCATAAAATAAATGAAAGAGTACCATTATAATTTCCAGGTCACTTCATCTCCTTTTATATACAACATATTGAAACAGTTCACAATATATATTTTCGTATTATCCACAGGATTCTTCTATCTTCATTTTCTTTTTCTGAATACTCACATATATACTCATTACACCTAAGAACATCTTACTATTCACTTTTCTACCCTCTATTATACCCTTGCAAAGCAATTATATGGTAGTCTCGTGTCCAGTGTTATCAAACTGTAAATAGAGATGCTCTGCTCAGCCTTCTCTGCTCATATGACATTCCTCTTGTTCAACTAATGTTTCTGTTCTTCCTACATGTTTTCCACGCTATTTCCCCAGGGTTCTGCTCAGCTGAATTTTTCATCACACACACTTTACATGGTCTCTCTGTTTTCTTACCAAGATAGGAGTCAAACAAACCATTCCTGTGCTGAGTAGGGGATATAATGTAAAACAGAGTCCACAAGGGAAGGTCCTGATAGGTGAGATCTTACAACTGCCTGAACTAATAGAGAAGAAGAATGTGTTCAGACAAGCAGAGAATATAAATTACTGCATATTTGTTCAAGGATGAAGTAGCATCAAATGATTTTGCATCAACTGAAACAGAACAGAATTGGAGTTGCTGAGAATGAAGTAGGCTGGTTGGGCAAAGGAAATAAAGCTGACTAGATTAAAGATTTTTTTTTCCAAGAAAAAATCAAGAGGGGTTTCTTTTAGAGTCCCTTTTAAAAGCCTTATTGAACTTAACTTTTAGCAAGACAAATTACTAAAACTTCATTTCTTCATTTAGAGTATATACTGCAGATCTCAAAAATATTTCTTGTAAACTTGTCTTTTCTGAAACATGTAGTTACTTTGGGACATACTTCCCGAACATCTCTTCAGCCTCAGATTGCAACAAGAAGGCAGGTCAACAGTTTTAAAATTATCCATGTTCCTGTTCAGATTTAATTTAGGTGGAAAGCATAAGTAAATTTGTGATCTACCTTTAACTGGAAATCAGAGATGATCATGTCTCAGGGTATCATGTATTTGAAAAATCTTTGTCATAAATGCTTCTCTTCTGGCAATAAGAAAGGCTATTTGGTTGGAAAAAAATGACAAATTTTTCTATAGCACCTAACTCAAAAGATAATTGTGCGAACCTTTTGGATACAACAGATTTTTCAATCGCAGATCAGATTTTTCAGAGAGATTTTTCAATGGCAGATCTTTCTCAGAAAGCCTTTTGGGGATTTTAACCACCTTAGGTAATGAAATTGTGGAGTAACCTTAAAAGGCAGAAGTGAGAAGCTGGTATTGTTTCTCGGTTCTGTTCAGTTCAACAAAAGGCAAAGATTTCTCACTAATAAAATATACGACAGTGAGACTGGTAGCTCAGTAAAACACAGAGGTAACTGAAGGTTCTGTTGCCCAGATACTGAATCTTTTTCACTTGACAAAGTGATTAACTGTCATAAAGTCATTTCCACTGTGGTGGAAATTGTTTTATACTTCAGCTGAAACATTTTAAAGAAGTTCTATATTAGTTTTAGCAGTGTTGGGAAAGACAAAGCAGAAAAACATTTCTGAATTTCACCAATTACTATTTGGTCATTTTTTAAAAGTCTGCATAAATAAACATTCTATTTCATGCTGCAAGTAACATTTAAATAGCCTCTGAAACACAAACACAAAAAATAGGTTATTTAACTGACATTGTTCTATGAAAATCACTATCTATATACACAGTCACTCTGTGGTTATACATTTATACAATCACAGTAGTTGCAGTTTTTTCTCTAGTTCTGCTATAAGGATCAGATATTCTCTTTATGGAAGCAGTGGAACATGCCTTCAATTTCAATCCCTCTTAAGTGAAAACTTCTAAGAACTCAACAGAAGGGGAAAAGAGATGCACACAGGTGATACGCATTAAGGAAGAACAGTTACAAGTAATCTGTTTGTATATCAAAACTCTGAGTATCACCACACATCCTTCAGAAAATCTCAGAGTCCCTTCTTAAAAAGACCCAAGAACAGCTTTCCCAAAAAAACTAGAGGTTTCAGTGCCACTGTGCTTAGAAGAAACTGCCTTTGTCTCTGTCTTCAGTGCTGCAGACTGTCCTCAGGAGCCTCAGCTCCCTGAAGCCCCAGGGGAAGTCAGGATAAAGGAGGAGTTTGCTTTTGTTGATGAGGACTGGGTTAGGGATCAATTAAGCAATCTGGACATCCACAAATCCATGGGTTTTGATGGAATGCACCCGTGGGTGCTGAGGGAGCTGGCAGAATTCATTGCTAGGCAACTCTCCATCATCTTTGGTAACTCATGGGCAACAGGAGAGGTGCCTGAGGACTGGAGGAAAGCAAATGTCACTCCAGTCTACAAAAAGGGCAAGAAGGAGGACCCAGGTAACTATAGACCGGTCAGCCTCACCTCCATCCCTGGAAAGGTGGTGAAACAACTTATCCTTGCCACTGTCTCCAGGCATACCAAGGATAAGAGGCTCATTCGTAGCAGTAAACATGGTCTTAACAAAGAGAAGTCATGTTTGACCAACCCAATAGCCTTCTATAAGGAGGTAACTAGGTGGATAGATGATGGTAGAGCAGTAGATGGGGTTTACCTTGATTTCAGTAAGGCATTTGACACTGTCTCCCACAACATCCTTGAAGATAAACTGAGAAAGTGTGGTCTGGAGGATTGGGTAGTGAGGTGGATTGTGAACTGGTTGAAAGGAAGAAGTCAGAGAGTTGTGGTCAATGGGATGGAATCTAGTTGGAAGGCTGTGACTAGTGGAGTCCCTCAGGGGTCGGTACTGGGACTTAAAGAAGATGCTTTGTTGTGTTTACTCACAACCTTGTTTGATAAATCACACAGAAGTTGTAACCAATTCTTATTAACTATTTTTCTTCTTAATGGAAGAAGCATTGGTTATTTGCCAAACAGTTGAGAGGAGATGAAATGATTGTATGTTGTCTTCTTGTAAAAATGGTGAATAAAGTGGATTTTTACTATGTTCCAGCTGAAAAACAGTGGGTTATGGTGTTTACATATTACCAGTTCAGTCACAATGTGAGTGCAAATATGAGTACTCTAAAAATAGCATTCACCTCCAGAACAATATAAAATATTTACTCACATTTAAAATTTACTTAGAAGATCAATACTTTCATTTTTCTTACAACGTGATTGCCTAGGGTGAAAGACCAACATTTTTGAGCGTTTTTAAAATATAGATGTGTGTAGGGATACTACTATAAATGAAATAAAAGTACTTTTGGTTTGACATGCTGAACAGCAATGGTGCAATAATGGTTTTGGCATGCCAGTCAATACACCTCAAGAATACAATAAGCAACTGCACAGTATCCCACACATGCGCTATGGAATTATTTATACTAAGAATGACAACAAATTTTCGCATGTCTAAAGTTTTCAAGGTTTTAGATAAAGTTCAATACAGTGAAGAGAACATTCCCTTTAAAATCTTATATTAACAATTATCATCCAATTAAAGAATCTAGCTATAAGAATCAAAGTTCTGTATTTTCAGTAACATGATTTATTTGGTATTATATTTTGTTAAATTTTCTGCTGAGATAAAGGTTTCATACAAATATAGTTTCAGCGTGTTTGATGTCAAATGGTTCACAAGTAAATCAGATAAAGCAGACACATTTCCTGAAGATATTAATTTGAGCACTCACACAAATATTTGGACAGTGGCTTTGTCTTGTACTGGACTCAGTAAAGCACTTGGGTATATTCACTGTCACGGATGGAGAGACTACTTAAAGGTTTGAATAATTAAAAGCCTTGATCAAGAAATAAAACTTTTAACTGCAGTGATTCAAGTGTGCTCTCAATCATCATGATTTTGTACCCGTAAGAACAGTGAAAAAAGTACTTCCACCCCTCCATGTTTTTTTCTTTCAGTGCCCATAAATGAGTTTAATTTCTAGCTGGCACTTGCACAGAGGTTTAGCAATATAGCATGCTTTTTATAGTATGACTTGTCTGGAGACTTGTGGTAGGAAATAAGTTTGTGATTTTCATATTTTATTTGGACTGTTTCTCTTTATTTTTAGAAAGAGACCTTTTCCTAATTTTATTCTTTTGACTTATGCCTTATCAAAGTAATACAATTATTGTCAGTATTTTTAAATGATGAAAAAAATAACAGAGCACAGACAATGTGCATCATTTAGAAAATAATATGAACCAAATAGCTTGGGATTATGTTAACAAATATTTGGATGTTATAGTTTAATACCTCCACCATAAATGTGTCAGCTCAAACTAAAAGTGCATTGTATACTACTACATTGTAAAGACAATGAAACTGAATCCATCTTCGGTTTCATTTCCAAATGTGCAATTAAACCCTGCTGATATGGCAAATATAAAGCTGCTTTGTTTCTTCACTCTGAGGTTGATTATTGCATGGAAACAGCCTGGTTTGTGTTTAAATGAGAAATCAAATTGATTAGCATATAATTAGAGATAAACAAGCAGGCTTATATGAAAATCTAACCTCATGTTAGCATTGTCTGTTCAGTTAAGTAGGGCTCAAACTGAGCTTTCCATTTATAAACATAAATTGGACTTAGAAAGTTGAAAATTGCTCTGTGTCCTGGCTTTCAGTGATATGATTCAACGTATTTGATACTGTCATTGTGTACTGACATTTAGAACACTGAATACCAATATGTACTGCGACAAAGTCTGCTGAACTTTA
This sequence comes from Aegotheles bennettii, assembly GCA_013398125.1. Classification (NCBI taxonomy): domain Eukaryota; kingdom Metazoa; phylum Chordata; class Aves; order Caprimulgiformes; family Aegothelidae; genus Aegotheles; species Aegotheles bennettii. The sequence continues at coordinate 48,392 of VZRW01003911.1, read as the reverse complement.
CATTTGTGATTCAAGTTAAAGCATCTTATCTACTATTTGAGAAATAAAATCCTTGATGACTTAATGGATAAAATGCTGACCTTTCTCAGTCCACCTCCTGATCAGTGAGCCTAAATGAAGTGCTGTTTGTGGTTAATCCTACAGAAGCAGGACACTGCATTCCTCACAATCAGCAATCACCATTCAAAGAAGACTTGAGGAATGTTTATATAATGTCCCTCTAAAATTATTTTAATCATAGAATGCCAGGTTGGAAGGGACCTCAAGGATCTTCTAGTTCAACCTTTCCTGGCAAAAGGACAGTCTAGACAAGACAGCCCAACAACCTGTCCAGCTGAATCTTAAAAGCGTCCCATGCTGGTGAATCCACCACTTCCCTGAAGAGATTATTCCAACAGCTGATCTCATTGTGAAATATTTTCCTCGTGTTCAATTAGAATGTCCCCAGGAGTAACTTGTATCCAATACCCCTCACCATTTCCATGGGACTCTTTGTAAAAAGGAGAGTACAACTTCTTTGTAGCCACCCTTTAAATACTGGAACATGGTGATAAGGTTCCAATTCCTAAGCCTTCTTTTCTCAAGGCTGAACAATCTCAATTCTCTTAGACTTTCCTCATATAGTCAGCTTCCCAGTCCTTGGATCATTTCTGTGGCCCTTCTCTGGACCCTCTCCAGCTTGATTACACCTCTTTTCTATAGTGGAGACCACAACTGAACATAGCTGATAAGCCCTGAGTAGAATGGGGTAATGACTTCTTTATCTTTGCTTGTGATACCCTTGTTAATGTAACCCAGCATCCTGCTGGCTTGCTTTCCCACATCAGCAGCACAGTATTCACTCATATTGAGCTGTTTGTCCATCAGGACCTTTAGACTTTAATTGAAGCCTTTTTTTTAAACTGGACTTAAAGAAGTACAAATCAATTTAAGAGACATCTCCAATTCCCGCAAAGCTAGAAATGGAGAAATGGAATTTAAACTGTTGCAAAGACTGAGCTTGCTTGGTATTCTAACTGCATTCAGTTTTATATTTGTGAATTGCTCTGGAAAACACTTGCTAAAAATGTCTTTGCAGGTTTTATTGCTATATATGACCAACATACAAAACAATTTATTTTATGAGAAAATATTTTAAAATGTAATTGTTACTGCTTTCCTGGACCCAACTAGAATTTGAAATCCTATATTTAGCAATTTATAAAGAGACAGATGAATCATTCAGTATTTTAACTGAACACCTCTAATTACTTAGAATTGAACTAATCCTTCTTATTACAATAATAACTGAGGAGTGGTATATGTTAAGTTGCTCATGTTTTTCCTTGATGATGCTTCAGTGCTTAGCATGACACAGTGCTACTAGCCTCATGCATATCACCTCCTCTTTATTTTTCAAGAAAGTAACTGAAAGAAGTATACGTGCAGGTTGGTATCTCAAGCAACTAGCAATAGTATATTCAAGATGGAGAGTCACTTACATGAATCACAATTTAAAGAGATACTGAGATATTCCATTCTGGGTATTGTACGTGCCAAACACAATTAATCTGTGCTTAGTCATAATCAAACACCTTGGAAATTTAGTTGAAATTAAAATTCTTTCATAGAGAGAAATTAGAAGTATAAGAAACATTCTTCAAACCTCTTTGCATAAAAAAATTCTAAGATCTCACTCTTGAAAGATTTTGGTGAGGGGAAAATATAGATCATAAGACTGATTTAAATGAAAACCTAAGATTGTCTTGCCAGAAATATTTTTTATTCAAGGATAGATTATTCCCTAATCTTTCTTGTTTTTGCAACAGATTGCTCTGCATCTCCATAAAGAATTTATTTCTTCATACCACAACAGGCTGCCTGGAGACTTATGCAGCCTTCATTCTTAGAGGTTTTCAACATCCTGTGGATCATTCCAGACTCAATTATCCTCTGCTTTTATGAGGAGACCAGTAGAAAGATGAATAGAGTACTTCTCATCCCCAGAAGTGGAAAGATAGCTGTCAGAATGTGTGGATTCTACATGCTCTCAGAACTGAGATTTTGTATTAAAGTTTCTGTGTAATTGTAAATAAATGTGTCTGAAGTATTTCCTACTAATCAAAGATTGACCTGATGACAGGGAAAAGATAGACCACTAGTGGTGGAAAAAAAACCTGCTCAAATGTCTGCTAGCTTTTAAAAATACCTGTCGAATGAAAGACAAAAATAGTAATCTGGAGTTTAATGTTTCACCAGATAATTGCTTTTCAGCACAGTGAGGTAGATCTGACATCTTGCTTGATCACTTTGACTATTGTTGTGATGCTGTCTACCATAACCAGGTAGCCTGACCATTTAATCAGTTAAAAAGGCCAAATGAGCCAGATTTGCTGCTGCATCCTTTGGAAATGACAATGAATTCTCTGTGAAATCTCAACACTGAGCCTGTATTTGACCAGAGAAATATTTGTCTTTCACTACTTTTCATGTCAGTGAAAAGAATGACATTCCTTTGTATTCCAATTATGCTTCCAATGGTTAAAATTTTAAGACTTTTCAGGGTCTTTATAAATTCATATCTATGTAGCAAACATTAGAGCAATAAAAGGACTTTATCTGTTCAGCAGACAGTGCAGGCAGAGATAGAAAATGAAGAAATCAGACAACTGTCACAGACATGTTCTTATCTTTCTCTGTGACTTTTTCTAAACATGTTTTCCCTCATTAATGGCAGATTGTTAGAATATGAGGATGAATAGAAGTATTTTTCTGTCACCTGAAGATGTATTCTGAAGATATAGATGCAAAACTGCTGACTACAGAATTTGAAACTTGACCTAATATAAAATTATTTACCTCTAAAACTTATTATTTGATGTGAGCTCCTGATTTCAGGGGGACCGGACAGAAAGGTAAGATAAGAAAATAAGAAAAAAATCTCTTCCACAAAACTGAGGAGAAGCTATTTCTATCTTTTAGAAAATAAAGATGGAAGAGATTTATGCCTGTAACTAGTATAAATACTAAAGGAATAATATACTGGTGGAAAAAATGGATTAAAATTACCTCAAAAATAGACAGAATTACCTTTCTGAATTGCTCTCAGCATCTATTACTTGATATTCCATTTGAGGATTCCTTTCCATTTCTTTCTGGTTTTTATATAAAAAAAATGCAAGTGGAGAACCAAGGGAGACAGAAAATATCAAATAATTGCAATTTTCAGTACAAGAGTCAAATTGACAGTCTGGAGAGAAAAAATAGCCTATGTGCAGCAGGAACTGAAATAAAAAAATATGTCCTTTTGTGAAACTGTTGTTTCTTTCTCAGTCCCTATAGAAGTTTCTGAAAAAGACTGGCAATATAATGGAAAAAAGCTATCTCATCTGAAACAAGTGAAAAACTTCTTTTCATCTGGAGAACAAATAGCCAGAAAACAACAGTAGACCAATTTATGAGTTTTTTGCCCACTGCCTTCAAAGGTGGTTTAGATTCTAAGGGACTCTTTTATAATAGAAAATGCTGTGCAACACAAAGAATAACCAAGCAGAAGGTGTGTGCACAAAGTAGTGGAGGACAGATTTGAATGCCAGAAAAAAGAATCAAACATCGGTCTTAAGAGCAGTATCACTAAATCAGCATAGAGTCACACTTGTGTTAATAAGCCCAGCCAAGCTCAGTCAGCTCACAGACCCCTGAATACAGAGCTATCCAAGTTGCTGTTAGAGTATTCATTCCACAATATGATGCTCATGTAACTAAAATGTTATCTGGATTTCTTCTGGACCAAGCCCTGGAATACAAACATAATATCCTGTTTATTTCTTTTGTAGGTAAATCTTTGAAACAGAAATTTCACTTACACAAAAACTTTAAGACCCAGACATCTAAGAATCTTAAAAATTAAATAAATTTCCTAGATATCTGATAATTATATGTATCTTAAAATATTCTGTGTTGTAACTATGTATGATCTATTGTTCCTAAATGTAGAAATGCTATAAACAACTATTTTGTTAATATAAGTAATTATTTTTCCCTTAGTAATTAATACTTTAGTGAAGCACATGATGAAAGATGTTTTTTTTTCCCCAGTCTTGATTTTAACCAATGTTTATCTTATCAGGTGGCTTTTATTATATAGAAGTTGCATAAACAAGTTGTCCCAGAATATGTACTTTAAAAATCCAGATTTTTATTTCATAAAATATAGTTGACCTCTATAAGACACAGTATTTGCTGACAAAAGCAATGAAGCAGAGTATCTACACATTCAGTAACAATTTCTCCATTTAAGTTGCCTAGTTCATTGCAAGTTGTGTGACCTTTGCTAAATCATACAATTGATCTCTCAGTTTTGATGTGTAGTTCTGCCATGCTTCATGAGGGAGAGGTTAAAGCAATCCAAGCAGAGCTGATATTTTAATTCTATTCTGGTGCAATAAGATAAAGATTTAGCCAATATTGATTAAAAAATAAAATGGAAAGGCTTATATCTTAGAGGAGTTTTGTTGGTTGTTTTTTTTCATTTGTATTAGGGTTTGCTTGTTTTACACTTCCTTGAAATTTATTTTATGATAGTCATAGAATAAATGACAGTTAAGAAATCAGTTTTTATTTCAGTGAAAAGCAATTACCTAAGTGTTATAGGTGATTTTAAGTCCTCTTTCTCTCCATCCCACCTACAGTTTTCTATTTCAACAAAATATGTTTTCAAAAGATACAGTGCTCAAGACATCACATGTTGGTTGAATTATGTTGTGTTTCAAACAGTTATTATTGAAGTGAGAAAAAGCAAAACAAACCAACTGTTGTCACGTCTCTGTGTTTCATCAGCTATTCCAGATTCTTAGAACAGAAACCAGACATGCTATCCTTTCTCCTCCAAGTCCTGTTTGCAATGATAGAATAACATAATTGTAAAACGCTTGTCACTGGGATTGAGTACTCAAGATATAATAGCTGAATAAAAATTCAGCACTTCTACACTTACGACAGCCGACTCATTGCTATAAACTCTTTAGGAAAGTACTTAGAGTATTTTCATATTCTAAAAAAATTTTATTCCTCAAATTATTCCCTGACATTCATGGTTTCCTCTTCTTTCTCAGCTTCCTGTGCAGCCTTTGATATCTCTTCACTGGAAACATACACTGAGAATAAAGAAGTGAAGCAGTGACAAGTCTCCAGAAAAGTCTCCACACCAACTGACTTCAGCACATTGTGATATGCATTCTAGCTCTTAATTTGTTTGAAATCATGTGGTTTCTGTGTGTTTATTTCCACACAGCTGTGCTCTAGATTATTTACTGAAGTTTATCATATAGATATAATTCTTAATCATACAAGAATAAAGGCAAATTAGATGACAAAATTTCCATGGATTATCAAAATACATTTGACCAAGGAAATTAATCAGCTTTAGCGTAAGATCATAGTACATCAGCAGTGTGAAGATCTTTGCATACTTAAATAATTTGTTAAAAGGCAGGAAACAGGTGGTAGGAGTATATTTTTAGTCTCCCCACAGTCAACAAAGAAATGTCACCAGAAGAACTCTGCAGAGGTCTGAGCTGGGATCTGCACTAATCCACATTAGAGTAAAGCTAAAGGCAGACTTCGAACACTTGTAGAAGCATCCTGTAAGAATGACTGACTCAACACAAATGTCGTATGAAGCTTAAGAAAGACAAACATAAATTGTCTTATATGGAATAATCAAAGCTTCACATATTATCTTTATGATAAGTGTTGAAATGATTGTTTTTAACTGAGCAAACAAGCTTGGGACTGGGGTGGAATGGTGTTGGTGACAGGCAGTTCCAAGAAGAAACCAGCTCAGTAGTAGAGAGCCATTTCTAACATTTTATTTGCTTTTCTATTAGATAAGGAGTGATGAAACAAAGAAAAACTTCAGCATTCCACTGTACACATTCATGAGTTGCTACCACTTTGAATAATGCATGCAGATATTCTCCCTCATCTACAGAAAGAATGTAGCTAGACATTAATCATTCAAAGAAGGGCAACAAAGATGATCAGAGATATGGAACAACCTCCACATATTGGTGGTCAAGGACATTTTGACTTGGAAAAGAGATGATTTACAGGGGATGTGACAGAAGTTTAGAAATCACAAAAACACATAGTTTTTGCTCATTGTGTATTACTTTTAACAGATTTGTGTCATCTATTTGTTAAAACAAATCATTATGTTACTACATGAGAAGTTAAAGAAAATATATTATGGCAAGATAGTATCAATCTGTTGTTTTCCTCTGTGTAATCACACCACTTCCTATGCACCCTTCTGTATTGAAAATGCTGTTCAAGTTTTGTTACATAAGGCTTCTTTAATTCATAACCCCAACCCAAAATTTAGGAAATGCTCATCACAGAAATGAACACAGAATTACAGTCATAATCAGAAATCAGTCAGAGAACCAAAAATCAGAAAAAAACCTCAGAAGTTGTGACAAATTCCATGCTAGTATTTTTAGAATAATTGTTAAAATATATGTATTTTCCTGGAAAAATATGCTGTACATAACATGTTTAATCACTCATGTGGAAGGAGGTTGCAATGGAAAGAGAAGAATTTTCTCTAACAAATATTGAGGGAAATGAAAATCAGATTTTGTATACCATGTATTTCAGAGACTACTGGAATACAATTTTCCAGTAAGGATATTTAGGAAAAAACATTTTTTGGTTGTTCATTATATTTCAAGTTGGTGAAAGCTTATTTCAAGTTTTACCTAGTAGACTCTACTACCAGCCTGTGCTGGAGCCCTTACCATAGCCAGATCTGGAGTCATATTTTCCTATATGATTTATAGGATTGGAAATCTTTTTGGAAGGGTTTTAAAAGAATACACAACATACATGAAACAGAAGAGAACAGGTGGGCAACAGAGATATAACTGAAGAGTTTTCTATTGTTAATTGACTTTATCTCAATAACATGCTACATATACCATGTCATGCATAAAATTGTATCTCATCATATTTTTTCATTCCCTATTTATTAAAATGTTACAGGCAGCTGCTACGCAAGAAAGACTGAAAGTTCCTATTTTAGTTTCTGCTTACCATGCCTTCAGGATTAGGCTCTGTACAGTGACAGGTACAGAAACCTGCAATTTATGACTCCCACTGCAGTTTAGGCAGGAGATAGCTATCAAACAGATTAGTGTTGTCAGAATTTCAACTATCTGTTCATGCCCTGAAGCAGAAAATTAGGTATCTATAGGATTTTGCTAGAAGAAATCTACATACCCAATGAATTGAGATTCTTCCGCACCAGACAAGGATTCTGAGGATCTACATTTTAGATATTATTGCCTAAATCCCCTTGTAAATCTACACATAATGTTGCACTGTCATGTCACTGGAATTACAAAAAAAAATTGCATCAAGTCAAACTTCTTTAATTTTTCAAATTTCAGATGAACTATACACCTAAATACAAAAGTGAAAAACCTGCAGTTAGTTGTCTGGTGGCTTAAAAAAACAAAAAGTTGAAAGCATAGTAAACTTCTTGTTCAGCACTTCAAATAAACAATCAAGCAGAACTTTTGACAACAAATACAATATTGTAAAGAGAATATTGTGAGTCAGAAAAGACATTTTTCTGGTATATTTTCCTTTTCTATGACTTTTAGCCTCAAACAAAGAATACAGATCAGTGCTGACACCTTTGATACAGCTACAAACTTCGAGTGAGTACTTCTGGCCATCTAGTGGGGTATTTCCTTTCAAATTTGCTCCAAATAGGAAAAAAAAGAGATAGACATAATGCATATACTTCATCATTTCCAGCTGTGAAAACAAGATGTTTCTGCCACGTACTATTGGTTCAGCATTTTTCAGTCTGCGTGACTCTCAACAGTACCTGTCAGTCAAACCAAAAGTGTACTTCAAAAGTGAGTGGAAGAACTAGTTCTTATTCATCAGTGCTGATATTTTTCTAGGTGTCTTGGGATACATTAACAGGATCCAGTCAAAAAAGAAAGCAGTGTGAGTACTGCTAGAAATGAACTGGAAATATTTGGGATGTAAACTATTCACTGGAAACTTCTAATTATAGAAAGAAAAGCACAAATCAAAAATTTTATTTATTAGGAGCTCATAACTGACTCCCCCTAATACATCTAGAATTAGCCAAACACATATTATCTCATTTTTACTCTGAAAGTAGATTTGACCAAGGCTTTTAATCTAATGAGGAAGCTAACTTTGAATAGGTTAAGGACATAAAAGGAATTGGTAAAAGTTCTCTCAACACAATTCCCTCTATCTCCTTCTCTGAAACATCACTAAAGAAATACTGTTAAAACCAGAAGGCACAGCTAGGTTTTTAACAAAAACTTTCAATTCTGCACATGTATATGATCTGTTACAAAAGATTTGTATTTATGGTTTAGTTTTTATTTTCCCACTGTGCATACTGCCTATGAATTTTAACACTGTAAATAATCTTTACATTATTGATTTCTCAGCCAGCTGATGTAATGCAACCTGTGGTATTGGCAATCAAAAGTACAAAGTGTGTTCAAGTCTTCATTTTTGGCACATCACTTCCAACAGGTGTCATCAGAGAAAGGAGGTCTCTCTATCATGTCTCACTGGTGGCACAAAGACAGACATTGAGACAGAAAAGGTATTACTTTCATTATTTTCTTCATTACCCAATTACAGCAAACCAAATATTATTTAGCACTTGGGCATTTCAGAATAGGTCTGAACAACCTGTTAGCAAGCAGAAATAATCATAACAGATGGAATCAATGTAGCCAGTTTATTGACAATTTTTTTTATCAGCACAGCTTCCCAAAAACAAAAATCCCAACTGAGAAGATCCAGCAGGCTTTACATTCAGCAGTTATGCAGCTATGGTTAAAACTGAAGTTTATTTGCTGCACTCATTTTAATAAAAATATCCTTTTGGAGTTGATCAATTGAGAACTCTATCAAAACAAATTATACTAGTGAAGAGGGGTTTTGTTTGCATTTTTCTTGTCTTTATAAAAATTATTATGTAAACCCACAAAAGTATTTCTTGACATTTTTAGGAATTTGCAAAAATTACCAACTTGCTGAAAAGTACATTTTTCAAATCAGATAAATCTATGAAGAAAACCCAGGTTTCTCTTGGAAACAGAATTTTTCTAAATGGGTGAGGATTCTATTCAAGATGAAGGCAACTGATTGTAGGTGTTAACATAGAAGCCAGGTGAGAAGGAGAACAAAAATGGAGCTGTGTTGCTCCAAATCAGAAGAGGAAAAGAGAAATTTTTCTGAATGCTTTTTAGCAGGAGAGGGAAGAGCACCGGATGGGCTTGGTCTCCCCTCCTTCCTCAATATGTGTCATCTCCAGTGTAGTAATATTCTAATTAAAATCTGTTTGGAGAAAATGCCAAATTGACATAGACTGTTAAAGTGAATAATTGGCAATGTCTTTGTGATTGATAGAATCTATTGGTGAAACTTACAATTCACATCTCTCTACTGGTTTTCAGTCATTTTCACAGCTATCTCATTTAGGTTAAGGTTTTTTAGTTGTTTTACTCCAAGTTAATCCAAGTAAGACAGTTTTCAGGTATATTGCTCTGAAGAAGCAAGAAAAAAAACATTTAAATGGTAGCTAAAATGCAGTCAATATTTTACATGCTTATACTTTAAATACAATTGAAGTTTCCTATAAGCTTGGAGTGGTGATATTTAATTTTGCCATATTATATCATGTTACATAGCTTTATATGACAGCTTAGCATATTGTGGAACAAAACTACCTTGAAATTCAATACTTCAAATACTTTTGAACCAAGAAACTGAAGTGTAACTTGAAAATTGAAATTGATTTGAAGCTCTTCTTGAACCCTGTATATACAATGAATTGCTATTTTATACACCAAATATTTACCCATGTAGACAAATTGAAGATGTATTCAGAAAGCACCACAAAGAAAAATAAACTAATAACATGTAGTTCTTAGCTTTCTTTCATCTAACAAAAACTTAGAAAGACTTTACAACTTCATTCAGAAGGCAGGTCTACACGTGTTGCAGTTGCTCAAAAGTTTTATTACTAGAGTTCAGTATAAGATAATTTTCTGGGACGTCCACTTAGTGACCGTTTTATTTAACTATTTGAGATAAAATATAACAGCCCAAGTATGTTATCAAAAATAATCTGGATTATTATTTTGTTATGTTCACCTGACTGATTTCTCAGGATATGTTTAAGGAAAGTACACCACAATTCTGGGAAGAAATACAAAATAGAAATAGGACATTACCTTTCCATCTAGAAGCTTTCTACTGAAACTATGAAAAATCTACTTTAATTTGGCACATTTGGGAATAATATTGTGATTTGAACATACTCAGTGGAGACCTGTAAGTCAGAAGCTATGTCTGTTATAGTTTTACTGTCAGTATTCCATCCTTGGACAATAGAAACCCCAAATTACTTCTGCTATGACTGTGCCTCACAGATGAGTTTTCTCTGTAAACAGGATCAAGCATAGGAACACACACACAAATCTTGATTTTCTTGTTTGCTTCTTTATCGACCTGCAAAAACTTGTGTTCATGCCTGTTACCAGTGGAAAATTGATTCATGCATTTGAATATCCCTCAGGTTGATGCTGGTAGCACACATGAAAACTAATGAGAAAAATCAAAATAATTATGGGAAGTAAATTCAAGTTTGAGGCAAAACTGTGATTAAAAAACTTTTTTCAGACTTCTAAGTGTGGCTGGAGATATTATCTCTAATTCAAATTTACCGTGGCAGTGTACCAGCAAAATGTTAGTAGTTATTCTACAATATTTGAATAGATTTAAAAAAAATAATAAAAAAAAGAAATTTTACAAATATTTACAAAGAGTACCAATAAATGTCATGGGTCAGACAGATCTTCAAAGGGCATCCGGATCTGAATATTTCTTTAAAAAATCCTCTTATTTTCTCCTTGTAATTGTAAAAAAACAAACCTCGGGGACCTTATACCTTATCTCAAGTTATCCTTTGCAGGTATTTCTGTTTAGTCAATTTAATCTAAAATACAATAATAATAAGTTGCATCTTCTAGTAACACCTCTTTATTCATCAAATAAAGCTATTGATGCCAAAATTTTCAGGAGTATTTGAGTGCAAATGGCAGTGTTTCCTGGGAAGAGATTAATTTTATTAAATGGTGCATCGGTTATCTATTCAAAAGTTTGACAATGCATTTTTCTCACATTTGCTTCGCATACGAGTGCAATTGATCATGGACAATCAGGACATGGTAATAATATTCTGGCTGTGTGGAAGTAAAAGATACTTCTGTAGTGCACTGTTATCTTGATGGAAAGGTACACTTTTTGGTTATGAATAGGCAAAGGATTTTTCAAATTGCATAGGTAATCCAAACAAGTTAAGATTTAAAAAGCTTGGATACACTTAAACTATATCACATTGAAAACCTCTTCAGCTTCCAGTCTATGTTCAAACTTGGTTCCATAATATGAAAATAAAAACAACATATATGAGATGGCTTAACACAGAAATGTTTATTTCCACATCTGTCAACTGAACATGACAGCAAAGAACTGGAAGAGTCATTCAGTCCATGAGAGCCAATTCATGGGACCTTTCATAAACTTATGAATTCCCATGATAAAACTAGAAAACTATTAGTGGGTAGCACTGCTGGAAAACAAATGAAAACCTTCATCTTCTGCTGAATAGAAATCTTTTGATTTGCAGCTTGAACATATTCATGATGAGTTTCTACCCAGTTGCTTTTGTGCCAATAGTGCCCTTCAGCTTAAATAACTCCTACTCTTTTCTAATGTTTACCCCCCAGTGTGTTTAGAGATATCAGTCATATTCTTTCTCACTGTTTGTTTTGTTAGGCAAAACAAGTCTTTTTCATTTATTCTCCATTTATAAGATAGTCTGTCATTCTCCTGCTTATAAGGGTATAATTAGCTCAAGAACAGTGCTACTGCAGCTGCACAGCTTCTGAGCGACACTTGGGTTGAATCTGCTTGGTTGGAATGTGTCAGTATATATATGGCCACCTACGTGGGCTAACCCTTCTTGGTCTTCTCTGGATCTTGATTTGAATTAATCTTTAATGAAGATATATGGACAGAATTAGAGACCATAGGTGTGAAAGAAGGGGTATTGAACGAATTAATGGACCATGGAAGCAGGAATTGAATTAAGTCTGCTGAAAGAACAGGCTCTCACAACATTTGCTAGTTTAAATAAACACTTAAAAACATTTTCTTATTGAATGGAATTTTGAAATCTTTTAAGAACCAGAAATTACTTGCTTTTATCCAAAGGATTTATGCAATGGATGAAATTAAGCAAGAAAATTATACTTCTGAAATCAATTTTACTTTAATTTGCGGCTGCAATATGATCCAAACTGTTCCTTTTGCAGCAGGGAATGACAGCAGGATGTTTAATGTGTAGCATAGTCCTACATATGTCAAAAATCAAAATGAAAGCATTTAGAAACAAGAGACAATACTTTCAGCTGGCCATAATATGCTTTCATTAAAAGGGGTTATAGGGTTCATATCTTGATGTTGAATACTTCGATTTATGCTTTTTGTGTGGTTGTTGGTTTGGGTTTTTTCCCCTCTTTTTTTTTTCCTTTTATGGCCTATTGTTTTCCTAAAATTGTGATCTCTATAGGGAAACTCATATTTGTAAGGTATCAGTTACAAGATTTTCAAATTGAAAAAACAATTTTTATACAATTTTTATAGGCTGGAGAGTTGGGCGGGGAGAAACTTAATGAAATTCAACAAGAGCAAGTGCAGAGTTTTGCATCTGGGGAAGAACAACACCATGCACCAGTACAGGCTGGGGACTGACCTGCTGGAGAGCAGTGTAGGAGAAAGGGACCTGGGGGTCCTGGTGGACAGGAGGATGACCATGAGCCAGCAATGTGCCCTTGTGGCCAAGAAGGCCAATGGCATCCTGGGGTGCATTAGAAAGGGGGTGGTTAGTAGGTCAAGAGAGGTTCTCCTCCCCCTCTATTCTGCCTTGGTGAGGCCACATCTGGAGTATTGTGTCCAGTTCTGGGCCCCACAGTTCAAAAAGGACAGGGAACTGCTTGAGAGAGTCCAGCGCAGAGCCACTAAGATGATGAAGGGAGTGGAACATCTCCCTTATGAGGA
>VZRW01003911.1:0-35158 GCA_013398125.1 Aegotheles bennettii | reverse complement strand
AGCATAGGAGGTTCCATGTGAATATCAGGAAGAACTTTTTCACTGTGCGAGTGACGGAGCACTGGAACAGGCTGCCCAGAGAGGTTGTGGAGTCTCCTTCCCTGGAGACATTCAAAACCCGCCTGGATGCGTTCCTGTGTGATGTACTCTAGGTGACCCTGCTCTGTCAGGGGGGTTGGACTAGATGATCCTTCGAGGTCCCTTCCAACCCTAGAATTCTGTGATTCTGTGATTCTGTGATTCTGTGATACACTTTTAGACAGCCAGAGTCACTACACTGTTTCTATTTCCCTTCTTTGAAAACAAAACCAAAGTTGCCTGAATTTTGCTGAAATGTTTTTTATCTGGTGTCACAAAGGGTGTAAGTCTGTAAGGCAGCTGGGGAAGACCTTCCTGTTAGGTCAAAAGGTTCAGACTGGACCCCCTTGCTTTTTAAACTCCTCAGAGAGGAGTCTAGGTGCGACTGGATCAAAACCTAGTCCCAGATTTGGTCAAAAATTTATGTCTAAAGGATTATGTGTGTGCAGGCACCTATAGAGTCAATGTTTGCCTGTTTCAGAATCTCATAAAGTACTTGCACCAAAACAGATGTGCAGTTGTAAAGAAGGACAATTTATTAAGGAGACAGATATAACAATTTTTAAGTGCACACAACTACTTTTTCTTTCAACAGTAACACATGTGCAGGGGCAAAACTCTTTATAGAAATGACAACAAACCATTATATCAAAGACAGAATGACTTTGGACAACTTATTTGTATGATAAAGAGACTATAGTGAATGGCCTACCTATATTTTATGTGTGAATTGAGCTCTGCATCAAAGAAACAGTTTGAAGTTAGTCTGTAAAATTTAATATTTTTTTTTATAGACCTGGTGTAATTATTTATATTTTCTCTGTTTTTATTTTACAAAGAACTAACCTTTTCTTTGTCACACAGGTCTTTGTGGACATTTTCAACTAGTGTGTTTGTCTGTCTGAGACAAAGAGATCTATCTCATTATATTCTTGGCTGCTGAATAAAATATTGCTTTGCAAATTTTTCCTGTTAGTTGACCCTGTAACTGTAATTACATCTGGATTTTTTTTGAAGATGTAGCTTGATTGTTTTCAAGAGGGAAACAGGAGAGATTTTGAAATTGTTCATTCTGCTTCATTCTCTGGGGCATTTAAACAGGATTAGTTGAAGTAATTGGGAAAAGATGGAAAAGATATGAAGAGATTTTTTACTTATGTGGCAAAATGACACTTCTAACTGAAAAGCCAGACTTCTTGAAAGATTTAACATTTCTTCTTTGATTCACAGCAATGTTAGGATTGTTTGATTAAAAATTCAAGGACCTTTAAAGAAGAAAACAATATTTTTTACTTCACCTTAGGAAAATGTTCAAATAAAAAGACATAAATAAAACTGTGTACTGAAGTAGATAAGTACTGTGTGAAATTTCAGTTAAAATACTTGAAGGCAACGTATAAGCACTTGAAAATATAATCTTATATTGGGAAGATCCTGTGTAATTTATAATCATAGTGATGTTGTTAGCCTGAAGCCTTCTGTGCTATATTTATGATAGTGTTTTGCATGTTCTAGGTTTAAAATTCTCTAAGGAGAACTTAGCAAAGTATGGTTAGTTCTAATGGAACAGGATTAAGTTTTTTATATTCTTATTGAAGATTTTAAACTAAAATTCTGAAAATGATAGTTTAAATTTTGAGACCCTTTGTCCCTGAAAGTTAAGTAGCTCTGTTCTGTGGTCATTTGTATGAGAGTGGGATTATAGCAAGCAATCTATGTGATCCAAAGATCAATACAAAATTTTTCAAATAATGATAGACTAGCTTATCAGTGATAATTGATTACAATGATTTAAATGTGAACAACTTGCCATACACATATTTTTAGTAATGTTATCTTCCTGTAATGATACATTAAAAGAGAATGTTCTATAAAAATACTTTGATTTAATGAACAGAAAATCAGATTTAAACTATTAAATTGACTTGCTGGAAGTGGTTTTGAAGAGTTGCTTTTGTAGGGCAACAGCTTGTGTGCACTTAAATAGTTTACTAAATATTTTATTGTGTTATATGTAGTCATTTTTCTGTACTTATTACGTAAAGTTAAGTTCAGTTAAATGTGTGCTGTGAGTCAGGGACATAGTTGACATAAATAAATGCTTTGAAATGTTAAACTGATTTGGGCATTTTTTTTTGATCTGTAGTGTTAATTCAAGTAATATCTCAAAACTCAATATGCCAATTACCATGTTCCTGAAAGAAAGATAAATTAGAAAGTTTACATCAATTAATAATACAATTCTAATTTAAATAAAAATAATAAAATAATTTCCAAGTATGAAGTTGATCAACAAAGAACATCTTAACATACTAACTGATACACGAGACATTTTGAAAATATATAAATAAATTGTAAAAGATACATTTTAAGGGATGGTTCTCAAATCTTTCCCAAGATTGCTGGTCCTAGTCCTTATAATATCTTACTCCTACCAGAATTTGCTAAAATGAACAAGGTGAACAATAGGTTTGAGTTTAGCAATCTGACCTATACATTAAAGCTAGGTGATTTCTGCTTGAGTGAACTCCTGACTCTGACTAAAGATAACATGAGTTAATTGGTCCCTGTGTTGTCTTCTTTACTGAGATAAAACAATACCATAAGCAGCAACTCTGACATTGGTAGTCACTATTTTTTACAATAGTTGCTGTATCCTGTTTGGATGCATCCAAGAGAGTACAATTCTGACGTTGCATATTCTGCATTTGTAATTGTGTTTCTCTTTGTTATCATCTGAACTCATTCTTTTCTTTTCTCTGTGATGCTGCTGAAGTTTACAAAATAATTTTACTGCTAATCTCTGTGAGTCTAACCTAAATTTCACTGACTGTTCTGAAATGTGTTCTACTGTTTCCTGGTGAGATGTATGAAAAAAGTCTCCTCAACAGTGGTCAAGCTACTCACTAGCTGACTAAGAACATAAGATGCGTGAAGTCACTAGTGGTAATATCTAGCTCAATTGTCACGACTTGTATGCTAAATGTCAAAAGCAAGATAGTATTACAAAATATGAAGGAACCAAAATAAGTACTGCACCTGACATTTATTCTGTACACTTTGAAGGGTAAAAGAGAAAGCACAGTGTACACTGAACAAGATAGTGGGTATTGTCACTGTTTAACGCTGGGCCAGCAATTAAACAAATGACAGATGCTCTCTATTAACCCCTCTCCCTTCCCAGAAAAGGAAAGGAAAGAGAATAAGGGAGAGAGACTTATGGGCTGGAAACTAAACTACACAGCTTTAATGAAACAATAATAATAAAAATGAAAATAATTAAATACATACAAATTATACAAAACCAATATCGCTCCCCTCTCTGTCCCCTAATAACACTTATTTCACCACCAATGCTGCAGGGCAGGACCTGAGAAAGTCCCAGACAGGACTCAGTGGGAGATGGAAGCTGCATGAGTTGAATGCAGGCCATGAATGGAGAGACTTTAACCCTCGTAATACCTCAAATCTATACTGAGTATGTCACATATGGGATGGAATATTTTGTTTGGTTAATTTTGATCACCTGTCTGGTCCGCTCCTCCCCACAAGAGGGTCGCAGGTGTGATCCCTTTTCTTACCTTTTTTTTCCAGCACATAAGAAGTTTAACAGAACCGTGCAGTGACCTTGGTTCTGCACACCATTCTCCAGTGATAACAATAAACATCAAACGTTATCACTCCTAGAAGCAGACACTGACTGAAAAACATGTTGTTAATTTCAGAAAATGCAATTACTTAGAAGATTCTTAACTGGAAAACAAAACTTCTAAAAAGAAAATTAGTTCTGTCCTGGCTTAAACCAGAACAGTATAATCCCATCTACAAATATCTAAACTGATCATAGGTGGATCATGTATGTGACAAAAAGATGCATGATTCTCCAGTTTTGTAAGCTGGATTTTGAGTTGTATATGTTGAGACAAGACGAGACATGTTATTTTCTCATCTTGTCAGGGAAGAGAAACAAATAAATGTCAGGTACAAGACTAATATAAATCATATATTATTCATACTCGAGGCATCAAGATATGGAATTCCGCTTACATGGATATGTCAAATACTAATATATGAATGAACTATGGAGCTGGAATTTGCTTTGGGCCAGCAGTACATTTGAGGTAATTAACTTCTAAAATATTTGATATGCTGCTGTTTCAAAGTTTTAAATATATTGGTTCTTTTGAATCAGCCAGACAGTGATTTTTTAATAAACAAACAAAAAACGCCCTAAAAACAACAAAAAAAAAAAGAGACAGTGGACCTTATAGCTGACACATAATACAAAACTGGGCCTCCAGGAATTTGTATTAATTTTTATTTTTAAATGTCCTGCATATTCAGACAACAAAATTAGATTTGAGTCAGGATTATAGATGGAGTTGATTTATTGGCTGTTCTGACTGACAACATAATTATAATTCCAGTACTGAGGGGTTTTTTTATTTTAATGGCAGAATAGCTACCAATTTGACAGAAGGCTGACTACTGAAATGTGTTGTATCACCAATGTCTGTAACTGCCTAGTATATTCTCTGAGATGTGTGATCATCTTGATGGTCTTTAAATTAATAACATGCTGTTTGTCAACATGATGGACCCTCAATTAGCATAAGAGATCACTGAATTTTGCTCCTCTTGAGTGAAATTAGGATATCTTAACTAAGAAAGAAACTTGGCATTATTAGTGACAAACAATTTTAAAATCTGATATCTTCAGATTCTCAGAGTCACTGTCATGTGTCCTTCATGACAGAAAATGAGTGTGCAAATTGAATTTCTGCCCCTGTAAGTCTTGTTGTAGACACAGATGAGTAAGAGGAAAAATCTCAAATAGAAGTGAACATGTATACACACAACATGGTTATTGACTTCAAGAAAAGCTTTCATTTGATCCAAATGTATAAAATGACATCTGTACATGGAGTGATGATGCCCTATTTGGTTTTTAGGGCAAATTAGAGGAAATTAAATGTTTGTTAAGGAAGTGCAATGTCTGCAAGCCATAAAAAAACAACAAAAATGAATACCTTAAATTTATGTTGTATGTCACATACACAAGACCATATCTTTAGGTTTTTATATTTTAGACATTTTTTTTGATTCTTACTAAACAAGGAGAACATATAATTTTATCCTTAACGCTCCTCATCACTGATTTAGAAGTTTTTGTTCCAATGTATATACATATGCAACAACATTAGCACCCGCATTATTTGTGTAGACAATACAGCACAGATAAGGATTTTCCATAAGTTTGTGAAAATGTTTTTTTTTCAATGTGCAATAATACAAACAATTTGATCTGTATTTGGATTATGCTCTCCTTTAAAAATACTTAACAGATGTGGATACTATCATTGAAGATTATTTTATACTGAGTGGCAAAGATACTTAAGGTCACAAACCCCAAAATTTGAGGCATTCTAATGAAAAGATTAATAGGAGATTATTGCAATACAGTATAGCTCAACTCTTCAAGTAGATAAGAAAACCTTTCACCATATTGGGTCATAATCACCCCAATAGATACTACTTTCACTTTGGGAAATAGATACCACTTGCATTATGGGATGTAAAACTGACATTTTCCATTTACCCAGACCTGCATGATTAATTAGCTGAAGGATCTGCTACAGTTTGTGTGCACTTGTTATTTTGACAGACCTTGCACTACTTCCTTATCCAAGCAGAAAAACAATTGGATACCTAATCTGCAGAGATAACCAGTGATTGCACAAAGATACTCCATAAAAGCTCTTAATGGTATAGAGAAATAACGTCTTATCGATATGGCAATATTTGGGGAAAAAATGCGAGCAGAATCTACAGAAATATGCCAGCTATCAGACAAGAGTCAGTTTTAAGAAGAGAATACCTAGAGATCACTCTTAGTTAAAAAAATTAAAAATATAGAAAAAGTATTCTGACACCCGTATTTGAACAAAAGCCTGATTTTTTGTTTTCTTGTTTGAAAAACATACACACACACACACAAACATCTAAAATAGATTTTTTTTTTTTCTTTTCTGATGATGTGGTACTGATATAGCCAAAAGTGCTGGTCACAAATACCATTTGCTGCAATGCCTCCTGTGGAAGGAGTACTGAGACAAGATGTGCATGGGGGAAGTAAGAAAATAATTTTGTCATGTCATCCACCCCTGTTGAGACTAGCATACATCTATTTCAGGTGCATTTTGGCTGCTAAATGATTTTTTTTCTAAACGTCCACTTTTTCCAAACATGCACCTCCTATCTCTGAAAGCCTAACTTAAAAATATATGTCTTGACTCAAGCAGTTAATTCATACCGAAGTGTATCAAAAAAACTGTGACCAGCAGATCAAGGCAGCTGATTCTGCCCCTCTATTCTGCTCTGGTAAGACCCCTCTTGGAGTACTGTGTCTAGCTCTGGAGTCCTCAGCACTGAAAGGACATGGACCTATTGGAACGAATCCAGAGAACAGCCACAAAAATGATCAAAGCCCTGGAACACCTGTCCTACAAGGAAAAGCTGAGAGAGTTGGGGTTGTTCAGCCTGGAGGAGAGAAGGCTCTGAGGAGACCTCATTGCTGCTTTTCAATACTTAAAGGGGCGCTATAAGAAAGATGGGGACAGGCTTTTTAGCAGAGCCGGTTGTGATAGGATGAGGGGTAATGTTTTTAAACTGAAAGCGGGTAGATTTAGGTTGGATATAAGGAAGCAATTTTTCAATATGTAGGTGGTAAAACAGTGGAAAAGGTTGCCCAGAGAGGTGGTGGATTCCCCATCCCTAGAGATGTCAAGGCCAGGTTAGATGGGGCCCTGAGCAACCTTGTTTAGTGGGGGTTGTACCTGTGCATGGCAGGGGAGTTGGACTAAATGACCTTTAAAGTCTCTTTCAATTCAAGGTACTCTGTGGTTCTATGATTCTGTGGTTATATATTTATGTATTTATTGCACAATTACCTGAGTTTACTAAGCATTAAATTTAATATCTTATAAGTCACTGCTCAGTAGATTTAAAAATTTAGTGATGATGATTGTTGCATGGAAAGGATACTGAGCAGCAATTATCTGTTAGAAAAGATGCATGTATAAGGAAACTCAGCTATGAAACTTATCTATCTCCTGTTATAATTTTTATTTTCATTTAAAATCGACCCTTATATTCACAGAAAAACAAGTTGTGATGAAAAGAGAAAAAAAATTAAGAAATCAAATTTAAAAAATATTATACTTCATCATGCAGATGCATTCCATTGAATAAAAAAAATCTATAGATCTGTAGATCTAAATACATCTTATAAATGTAAATTCTCATGTGCAAAAGCTGCAGCATGCAAAATTTTATATTTAAATACAGAATACGGTGAAACCAAGTGCAGAATTTTATGCAAACATACAATTTCAACGACCATTAAACAGTCAGCCATGATAAAGCATAGACTGGGAAATAAGTTAATGGACATCCATTTTCTTGAGGGTCCTCAGGCAGACTCTTATGTCCAGTTACAGCCTTTGTGCTTAGAAAGAGGAAGGGATTTCTTGTGCAGCCAATGTGCCTGCTGTGGTTTACAATGTCCCAGAGGAGGTGTATGGGGAAAGGTAGCAGGCAGTCATTAGAAAGAGTAATGGAGTTAACACCACCTTCCCTGCATTCTGATAGGGAAAGTGCCTTTAGCACAGTCTTTCCCCTGCTCTTCCAAATAATACAGCTTTGTTTTACCCTCCACTCAGCTCAGCCATTAAGTCGCAGACTGTGGCACCAAATCTGTAAGGATCTGCAGGGCCCCAGTGGGCAGTATTTTTCACAAAATTATGTTAGCATGTTGGGGGTCATTACGTGCACCTAAACCTGAGAAGATACATGTAGGCTTTTTACTAAATCCTCTGGTCTCTTCCTGTTATCATCTCTCTTCAGTTCTATTACATTCCAGAAAGAAAAATCTATGCAAAACTCTGTAATGTGTTCTCATATTCTTTTAAAATGCTGAAAATCTTTGTCATCGAACAATCTGAAGAGTAGTTACATATATTTACTATACTAACATTCTGAAGTAGACCACAGAGACCACTCTTTTGTGGAGAGGTTACAGCTAGCAAATCACAGAATCACAGAATCCTAGGGGTTGGAAGGGACATCAAAAGATCATCTAGTCTAACCCCCCTGCCAGAGCAGGGTCACCTAGAGTACATCACACAGGAAATTTGAGCACCAACTGCTAGTTTTCCACAAAACCCAGGTGTTCTCTCACTGTTCTGGGACCTTTAGAATCCCTTGATCTCACCTATAAACTTGCCACTGCTGCTGTGTAGTAATTTCCAATACATCTGTGAAAACGCCAGCAGTGTATGTGCAAGAGGGCAATATGCTTTGGAATGATTCCCAGCAGATCCATCACTCTAACTTAGTGCCATTCCAACCTCGCAAGAGGACATGAAAAAGTAATGTGGAATGGTTGTTCTTCATTTTATAACCTGAGGCTTTGTGTAATAATTTAACAGCAGGTTGCTGGAGCTATTTGTTTACTTGCACAGTTAATTGTCACTTTTTCCTCCTCATCTCACTCTATTTATTTCAGCTGATTTCTCTCAGATAGTCACTGAAAATTTACATCAAGGTGATTAGATCCTTTAGACTTTGCTCAGTTAAAACTCATATCCATTTTGTCAGGGTCGTTTAACAGTCCTGTATTGAAATTGGATGTAATATAAAAACATACATCCAAACATACATGTTTTGGATTAATTTCTTCCATCTTCAGATGCCTTTCAGTTGGACTACATATGGAATGATGTACCATTGGAAGCAGATGCAGGTTCAGTGTATTTAAGAGCTTCTACACCACTCTTCATTACGCTGTCATTATGTAGTATCTGATCTCTAGCAGGTTATTTAATGGGTGCAGACTGTTGTGTGTGATGTCTGTTGTTGTCTGTCAAAGATAATCTGCAAGACGTATGTCCCTCAGGTTATATCTGAGAATGTTGTGTGTTATTCTTACTTTAGTCTCTCAACATAAATTTAATGAAGATTATACAAAATAATATAAAAAACTTACATGAATTAATTTAATAAATAAGTTCTAAATCAAATTACTCATCTCAGTTTTAGGAAAAGATATGCCTACAGGGAAAAAAAAAAAAGGAGCCTTTTCTGTGTGTCCTCAAAATACTGTAAATGATTGACCACCTCAGAATTGCAATTGCTATGAGAAACCTCTGAGGTGCTTCTAGATGCTAGCACCTTTCAGTGCATAGACTAACCACTGCAATCCTTGAAATTCTCCTATTACTAAAAATCTGTTCACTCATTTGATAGTGAGTTTTTGACCTTGCTTCAGAGGAGGTTAATATATAATTTTTACAGAAATTCTTGTGGTAGTGAGATCTTGTATAACCCTACTGTTGAAAAGTAGATTAACATGATTACCTAGTAAATGCTTTTTTCTTAACCCTCTTTAGAATTTCATACAGGAAAGGAGGCTGTGGTCTCTAACAATACTCCACAACTATCTAGCAATTTTGAAGAATCTGAAGGACAACAAAGGAAGTTCAATCACCTTTTCTTTAAAAAAAAATCTCCTATGTTGGAAAGAAAGTTTAGAAAATTGAGGACTTATTTCATACTTATATTTTATGAAAATTAGAAATCTTATAGAGAAAGCATAAATTTAATAATCAAGCTTTTTTTTTACAGTTTCCATACTATATTAACTAGAGAAGAAAATAAAGAAAAATTGTTTTCCAAGTCCTATCATTGCATTCATGTGTCTGGTAACCACTAAAAACATGTTTAACCTACACAATAAAAATGATATAATGAAAAACATTAACAATTTTATTGCTTATTTTCTGGTCAAAGTAAATCTGAGGATGTATCCTAAACTGTGTATGAACATTTCATAACCATTAAATTACATCAGCTTTCTTTAAAATAATGCGGATATCCCATTTTATTTAATCTATTCCATGTAATGCCAAAAAATATTCTTATAAAAATATTGTTCAAATTCTAAAATAATTTTATTTGTGAATTTTTATACAAGCATTAAAATGCCTGTAGAAGTGAGCTTGATATAAAATTTGGGAAGAATATCTCAAATGCATTGTACTTCTGTAACAGCTTCTGTCAACTTTTTAAGATTACAAAGTTTATTAAATGATATATATGGATTTACCTGACAGGTTAATCTTATTAAAATTATCTTAGAGTCATACTATGAGCTTCTTCCTGCACAGTTATAAATTTATGCCAAATTTATATTTAATTTTCCCCTATTCCTTTCTAGTTATCTTTCTTCTTATTAAAGTATTATCTCATGTTTCTTATGCATTTAGGGAGTTAATCTTGAGTGTTTCAAATGATTTTCCAGTGAAGTATAGTACTTGAAATAATGTACATAACCACAATACTAATTTATTTTAAAGGATTTTGCCAATGTAAATGAACTTTTGAACTCAGATGTTGATTATTTGGAAATACTTTACTAAGGTAATTTTGCTTTATAATGAGTTATCAGCAGTGTTTTAATAGTAAACAAGTCCTGTAATAGTCTGACCAGTCAGTTTTAAGATGAAAAATTGGATGAAAATGTAGAATGTCAGACGCGCAGTTTAACAGCAATGTGCTGTCTGCTATTTTCTTTCCTTTTTGTTCTAATACTAATACTTTTCAGTTCTTTTTATAATACTTTTCTGACAGAGAGCTTGCTTCTCATTTCTATTCTGGTCCAGTCAGAATGACACTTTTTGGTAAACTAGCAATTTAAACTCTATTATTATTCTGCATTAAACTGCTGCAGAATGCCAGTCAGGCATTATGTTCTTTTTTTTTTCAGTCCAGCTGTGCTGAACTACAAGCAGATATGAAGTAATTGACCTTGTTGTTCACTGAATTGTACAATGCTTTGCTACCTACTGTTTAGTGCCACTCACTTCACTTCATGCATCTTCACAAGCCGTGACCTTTATGGTGGATATTATTTTCCAACATAGACAAAAAATGCGTTTACAAAAGTAAAACATTAACTATGACCAGCACAACATTTTGGCAATAGAGAAGCCAAGAAAACCTGTGGTATTAAGATTAGAGATTCCAGAGGAGGTTTTTTCCAATAAGGGCAAAAAATATTATTTTGTCTGAAAATCAACACATGAAAATAAACACTTGAAAATCTCCATTTGACAAGTTAATCTTTCCTGTTCTCTCAAAAAGGCATGATGTTTTCTTCCGTCATTGGGAAAACTAGGCATACTGAATGTACTACTCAGAAAAAAATAAAAAATAAAAAAAAAAAAGGAAAAAAGTTTGTAGAAGCAGTCTAATTGACTGAATTCTATAAAGTTACCATGGGATTTAATTTGGCCTTAAAGACTTTCTAATCCCTTTCAATAATAGAGACTGTTAAAAATTTAAATCTAAAGTTTATTGAATAAAGCTAACCACTTCCATGTGTATTTTATTTTAATTCTAACAGAGGGAACAATTTTGAAGCTAGAATAGAAACATGTATCTATTTCTCTTTAATTTCCGAACTGCTGTAATATGACACAAGATATCCCAAAAAAAAAACCTTTCTGAAGATGCAAGTGCAATTTTTAAAATGTATTTGAGACAAACTGTGTATTGGGTGTATCTGTACAGTACAGCAGCTGTGAGAGGAGTGAGAAAAATGTGAACACCAGGGTGGAAGAAGGAGCCGGAGGAGGTGCTCCAAGCTCAGAAGCAGAGATTCTCCTGCAGCCCATGAAGGAGAACACACTGAAGCAGGTGGATAGCACCAAACTAGGAGGAGTGGCTAGTAAGCCAGGGAGGGTTGTGTTGCCATCCAGAGGGACCTCAGGAGACTGGAGAAATACCTGAGAGAATCCTCATGTAGTTCAAGGAGAATTGCAAAGTCCTACACCTAGAGAAGAACAACCTCATGCACCAGTACATGGTCGTGACTGACTGGCTGGAATACAGTTTGGCAGAAAAGAACCTGAGGGTCCCATTGAATACCACATGAGCCAGCAATGTGCCCTGTTGTCAAGGAATGCTAATGGTATCCTGGACTGCATTAGGCGAAGTATTACCAGCAAGTTGAGGGAGGTTATCCTTCCCCTTTACTCAGCTTTGGTGAGGAGCTCTGTGTCCAGTTCTGGGCTTCACAGTACAGGAGAGATATGGACACACTGAAGACAATCCAACGAAAGGCCATGAAGATGATTAAGGGACTGAAGCACCTCTGCTATGAGGAAGAGCTGAAAGACTTGGGGCTGTTCAGCCTGGAGAACAGAAAGCTCAGAAGGATCTTATTAATGTATATAAATAGCTGAAGGAAAGTTGGAAAGAGGACACAGCCATGCTCTTTTCAGTGGTGCCCAATACCAAGACCAGAGATAATGGGAACAACTCAAACACAGGAGGTGCCCTCTGAACATTAGGAGACATGTTTGTACTGTGGGGGTGACAGAGCACTGGAACAGGTTGCCCAGAGCATTTCTGGAATCTCCCTCCTTGGAGATATTCAAAAGCCATGGGGACATGGTCCTGGGCAATCAACTCTAGGTGGTCCTGCTTGGGCAGGGAGGTTGGACCAGATAACCTCCAGAGGTCAATTACCTTTCATTCTCAACAATCCTGTGATTCTGTGATATGCCCTGTAGGAACTGTGGACCATGAATAGCCTATGCTGGATCAAGTTTATTCTGAAGGACTGCGTTCTACAGAGAGCCCACAATGGAGCACTTTGTGAAGGTCTGCAGCCCATTTGCAGGACCCACATTAGAGCAGGGGAAAAGTGTGAGGAAGAAGAATTGGCAGAGGTGAATTGACCACAACAACCATCTCCCTCTGGTGTCCTCAGCAATGGAGAGGAGGAAGAGACAGGAACAAAAGAATGAAGCTGAGCCTGGGGGAAGTAAAGGTGGCATGGTGGAAGGTGTTTTACTTTTTGTCTGTTTCTTACCATTGCACCATCCAATGCTTTACTATTTCAATTTGCAATAAATTACAGAATCTCAGAATCACAGAGTACCAAGAGGGGTCTTACCAGAGCAGAATAGAGGGGCATTACATTGATTTTTTCCAAGTTGAGTTTGTTTTTCCCATGAAGGTAATTGGTAAGTGATTTCTCTGTTTTTATCTGGGCCCACAAGATTTCCTTTTATTTTCTCCCCTTGTCCTTCTGAAGACTGAGAGTGAGAAAGCAACAAGATGGAAACATAACATCCAGCCGAGGTCAATCCACCATGTTCTTCTCTACCAATCACAGCAGCCAATTAGTCTGAAGGACATCAGTGGCAAACCCCACAGAAAACATGGGAAAGACATCAGCCATTTCTCAGTTAGTACTTCAGTAACATTTCTATGCAGAAACATTTCATAGTATCTAGGGCTCTGCAATGCTTTTTGAAAATGGAAGCACATGGTTCAATTTAGTTCTGAAACTCTAGTCTACAATCCTATGCATCTAAGTGTAAGGTTTACTAGGAATTAGTAGCTTTATTAGCATAAGATATCCTTAGCTGTTTATTGTTCTTATCATAAATTTTGAATACCAGATAAAACTTCTTAGATTTATTTTTTTTAATGTTTTTTATCATCAATCAATAAAAATGTTTTCCCAGCAAGCACCAATTTTATGAGACACTCTTACCAATTCACCTGGATTTGTTCCTCACCCCACTATAATATGTAGTGGTTTCATTTTGTTTCTTTCCTTGAAGAAACCAAGGGCACTTAAACCCACATTACCAATTAGGCCTTCAGAGCAAACTACAGCTATTTATTATTCTTACAAACATAACGTAGTTCCAAAGCTGTTCGGAATATGACATACTTTACCTCAGCAGCAAATTGATTCACATTTCTGTTAGTAAAATCGTTGTTTTTTAAATAACATGAGCATGCTGGCACCTGGCCACTCAGTACTATTTAAGAGGTCAGAGATAAATTCAGTCTCAAGAGACAATGATGTCACAACAAACAATCTCCTTCTCATTTTTAAAGTCTTGTCATGAAAAATCCTTCATATCCAACAAATTAGTCAGAGAATTGCCACTAACCTATGAAAAAACTCTATCTGCAGTACCTAGGAATCAGTAGAGATGTTTAGTAAAAGAACACATTTAACTACATATGTACTATTCTAAATGAAAGTATGTATAAATGCAATGGGGCCTCATATTCATATATTCTTATACTAAGAATTGTCTTCAACTAAAAGAAGACTACTTTTGAATGCTTCATTATTATTAACGCAAGTTTAAAAGATCGTCATTCACCAGATTTCAAGAGTTAATAGAGCATTTTAATTCATACCTTGGAACAAAAAAAGATCATAAACGGAGAAACTAAGTGTTCCCTATGTTTTACTCATTGAAGTGACCCAATATCTTTGGCTTCTTAGAACACGGCATTAATTTTCAAGAAATGAAGGAGTGTGATTTGAAAACCAAAACAAGAAGCCTCAAAAAAGCAGATGATAGTGACTCCGACTAACCACCAAGTCCTTATGTTGTTAACTTTTTTTCTTAAGGTAATGGAAGTAGAATTGCTTACCTCAAAGAATGTGTCATGTACCTTGCTTAATAAATGTTAATAAAATGCTTAGAGACTCAGAAAAGTTCTACGTAAATCCCAAGTATTATGATAAATAGCATTCCTCATTTCATGCAGAACATTATATTCAAAAACTCATTTCTTTATAGTACACTAGCATATCCAATTTCTAGACTAATAGTATTCTATATGAAATCCATAAGTGTTCCACAGAATAAACCAACACATTATTATTTTTCTTTCAAAATATATCACACATTTTTACAATAATTTTGACAGGACTCAGAGGTTAGAAACATAACATACTTGACCATCTCTCTTTTATTATTTACCACATGACAGATTTATCTACTCTGAGTAAACAAATCTGACTTTCCCAAAGAATGCAGACGCGAAAATAAATGAGCCTGAAGTAAGCTGCTGCATAGAATAATAATGTGGCTTCAGAATGATTCTAATCTTTAAAACCAAGGTATTAATTAAATAAAAATTAACAGCATCTCAAAAAAAGCTGCACTCATTTAAAATGACAGCACTAAAACTGCCTGGTAATAATAGTCACAAGATGTGCATCGTGTTTATGTATGTCTGCTTCCTAATATCATCTGTATAGTATTTTGTTTGCAAGGTTTTAAAAACTGATAGGGTCTTATGCTTTAAATATGTCAATGGGAAAAGTATCAAAAATCACTGTTCAGATTCCCAGGTTACCTGTTGTATTTGGACTTCAAAGCTACAGTAGCATTTTAGTCTGGATTTCTGAATGATGTTCTAGTGAAAGAAAAACCTGTGGAAACATTAATAACATTTTGTAATTAATTATCTTGGAGAAAATTTTTGTTCCAGGCTTGGCTGCTCTTCCTGAAAACTTCACTCTACAAAATCCCCAGAGATAATTCTGTTTCTGGGAAGGATTTGGTAAGCTCTACTTCCAGTATGCTTTCCATTTTTTTTCCTGGAAATAATTTTCTTGTAGAAAACGTCTTCTTTTCTTTGTGTCTATGTAGATGCCTACATTTATACTTCAGTGTTTATTATTCACATGTATACATTCAGACCAGAAGCTTTTGGGCAGCAGCGTGAGCACCTCATTACAGTAAGAACTGATTTGTTTTTTCTGAACACTCTTCTTGATCATATTCATTTCTGAGTTCTGAGAAGGATTTAGTGGCAGCAAGGAGTATCTTCCAACACACAGGTAAAACATTTGTAATTCAACAAAATATTTTTAAAAAAATTAAAGAAATCTACTGAAGAAAAATAGACAGCAGGCCAGATCATATCACGTTATTGTTTTACATCAAATATCATCAAACCATCCACAGATATAAAGACACAGTCAGAGATTTTTGCCTTTACTTGTTTGGATGCATCTCAGTATGAGCATAACAGTGACAACAAGCATCATATCACTCAATATGTGAAAAATGGTGAAGTGTTTTAACTGCACCTTTCACAGAAACATTTTGTATTAAGAGGTGTGTATTTAATTCAGTTGCCTTGCTCTATGGTGAAATTTTAAAAAATTAACTCTAATAGAATACTGCTTTAGCCATGTCAATGGTAGAAAGGATCAAAACAGAGTATTTTAAAAGGTCTCAGAGTAGAAATCTACACCTGAGAAATAATTACAGCACATAGCAGCATCAAGTCTCTCACATTGATCAAACTATTTCAGACGGGGGAAAGAAAACCACACCAAAAAACAAACAAACAATAAAACCCCAGAAAATACAGTGCGAATTGATGCTAATTCTTCCATTCTTCTATTATGGCAAATAAAATTGCAGACAGCAACACTGTTGGATTAAAAACCTAGAAATCCACAACTTATTTCAAACTCCTAGCTGCAGTAAGCCAGCACAGTTCTCCTAGGCTCATAACAGTAATTAAGTTATAATTAATATGCTTTACATCACTGAAGAATTATACTCAATTCTTTAACATTCTAGTTTCCCATGGAAACTACTATTTTATTCTAAGTACTGATACCACATGAAGTTTCTTTATTAATGAAAAGATAAACAAGAGAGGACTACTCTCCAATATCATACGAATTCTGACTAGAACTTTGTTGAAGTAGCTGGAAAGATAATAAAACTCTAGCAGTGAGATAAGATGTGGCTGTTAAAGTTTCTCAGATAAATTAGTATTAATTTAAAATTAAACCCTCAAGCTATTAGAAATAATATTTCACTAGAGTTATAGATTAATTTTATTAATAATTATTTTATTATGATTTCGTTCTGGTTTTAATTGATAATGTGCAGTAATTGACAATCTAGAAATTGTTCTTATCTGTGTTGCATGGTTTAGATATTTTCAGATACTATGCATTAGATTTTGCCTTTCAATATCTTATCCTCGTCTAAATGTGAGTGGTCTTTTTGTTATCGATCATGTCAAAAAGCTGAAAATATCAATTTTATGGGAAATTTCAACATTTCAAAGTTTTCAATGTCTCCTGTCAAATACATATTAAAAAAGCATTTTGTAAATTGATTAAATTAAACAAAACATTTTCAATGGAAATTACAATTCTTGTGTCAGATTTTACATTATTACTGACAGAATCACAGAATACCTTGAGTTGGAAGGGACCTTAAAGGTCGTCTAGTCCAACTCCCCTGCCATGCACAGGTACAACCCCCACTAAACAAGGTTGCTCAGGGCCCCATCTAACCTGGCCTTGACATCTCTAGGGATGGGGAATCCACCACCTCTCTGGGCAACCTTTTCCACTGTTTTACCACCTACATATTGAAAAATTGCTTCCTTATATCCAACCTAAATCTACCCGCCTTCAGTTTAAAAACATTACCCCTCATCCTATCACAACCGGCTCTGCTAAAAAGCCTGTCCCCATCTTTCTTATAGCGCCCCTTTAAGTATTGAAAGGCGGCAATGAGGTCTCCTCAGAGCCTTCTCTTCTCCAGGCTGAACAACCCCAACTCTCTCAGCCTTTCCTTGTAGGACACATCTTTCTTATAGGGTCCCTTTAAGTATTGTAAGGCAGCAATGAGCTCCAGGCCGCACAACCCCAACTCTCTCAGCCTTTCCTTGTAGGACAGGTGTTCCAGGCCTCTGATCACTTTTGTGGGCCTTCTCTGGACTCGTTCCAATGGGTCCATGTCCTTTCAGTGCTGAGGGCTCCAGAGCTGGATGAAGTATTCCAGGAAGGGTCTTATCAGAGCCGAGTAGAAGGGTAGAATCACCTCCTTCGATATGCTGGTTACAGTTCTTTTGATGCAGCCTAGGATACTGTTGACATAAGAAGATAGCATAAAAGTAAATGAAAATATGTTATAAACTCTTTTCAGTCAACATTTTTTGTTTCATTTTTATCAGTGACCTCACTATAAACAATTTTACTTCTGTTCAACAATCTGACTGTGGCAAAACATTTTAACAGAACTTTCCTGATTGGCTCTAATGCAGTAACAGTGTGTTCCTGAAACTAAACCAGAATGTCCTAGATAGATAGTCTGTATTTAAAATGATCGATTTTCCATTTCACTTCAATTTGCATACAAGACTTTCTGGCCAAATGAAGAAAATAGGCTCTCAGTGTTAAAGCAGCCAGAAGCAGAGTTGAAAATTATACAGTGGCTGGAAGAATGGAGACCCGGGTGTCTCAGGCCCCAGACTAGCCAAAGTCCTTCAGCCTTCAGGCACAATCTACCACCACTTTGGCCCTATGCGTTGCAGTTCAGAAAGCTGGTGGGTGTTGTCCAGAAAGATACTATTTCTTGATACCAATAATATTAATTTGTGTAGTGATGAGAAAATAGTATATCACCTTACTTCTAATCTTACCAACCTTTTATCTATGCATATTTTTCAGTCAAGTTCAGCAGCTTACTTATAAAAAAGACATTAATAAAATTATGCATTCAGAAGTGGTTTTATTTTATCAGTGAATAAAATGGCATCAACTACTTTAAAAAAAAATATACAAAAGAGCAAATCAAAATGACTTAAGGGGTTATTTGAATAAAAGAGTATTTTATTATGAATATTTCATAATGTGATACATAAATCATTGAGAAGAGCCTGTACTGCAACGTAACTCAGGGGATGCTGGAAAGGTTAAAGCCTAGATAAGTAATGCATGAGGGAAGGAAAAAATAAAATCTTTTCCTTGGTAAGGTAAGGCATTTTATCATGACAGATTTTTCATAGAATAGATTTATTAATATCTTCAAGCAAAGTTTTTTGAAGGATCTTACTCATTAAAGGGGAAAAATGGACTCATGTTGTCATCACCTGTTGCTTTTACAGTTAGCATTATAACAGTTTGTTCTTAGTCCAAGGTTTCACTAGGTGTCTACAAGTGAAAATTAACTCTTAATTTATTTCTTCTCTTTCTCCCAGCATTCCTTCCCCTTGGCTTCCCCCCACAACCCCTCCCTTCACCCCCTCAAAACAAAAAAAAAGTAAATTAAATAGATCAAGATTTCAGCAGAATTCGTTCATACTTTCCAGGTTCATGACATCGAACAAAGTATTTTATTTAAATAAATTAGAGCTTATAACAAAAAGGGGCATTTTTCCAAGATGGTATCATGTTAAAGTCAAGGGAAGTGGTAAAATTGTAATACTTAAAGTTCAGAATGATACAATATAAAACTCGTTGCAAAAAAAAAAATAGTAAAAAAAAGTTTTGGAACTGCAGTTAATGTTTGCAAATACACAAATAACATCTATGTACTATTTTAATTTATTTTCAACATCATGTCTTTTGATCTAAGAAGCATTTTAAAATCTTTCAGTATCAATGATTTACTCCACTGAAGCTTAACAAGCTTATTTATGATTAAGCATTCCACTATATCG
The DNA here is from genome assembly GCA_013398125.1 of Aegotheles bennettii. Taxonomy (NCBI): domain Eukaryota; kingdom Metazoa; phylum Chordata; class Aves; order Caprimulgiformes; family Aegothelidae; genus Aegotheles; species Aegotheles bennettii. The sequence goes on along the minus strand of VZRW01003911.1, from coordinate 15,712 downwards.
TTGGGCGTTAGAAAAACATGAACACAGAGAAAAATATGCAAATTGAAGTTTATTTACGGAGCTCTGAGAAAAATAATTCTCTTAGTTTATAATAATTTTATAAACATTCATGTAAAATAATATTCTAAAGCATATTTAGTTCTTACTTCTACTCTTCTACATGTGGAACTGTAACATTCACAAATTCATTATATGGTCTGTCAAAATTTTAAGGCTGGGTTGGATATTAAAGGGATGACAGATGCTATTAACCCTTTTCCCTTCTCAGAAGGGAAAACGAAAAACAGGAGAGGGAAAGAGACTTATGGCTTGGAAAAACATTAAAACCGCTTTAATGAAATAATAACAATGAAAAATATAATAATACTAATGAGGAAATAGTGAAATACATATAAATATATACAAAACCAATATCAAGCTCCCCTGATGACAATCACATCACTACTGATGCTGCAGGGCAGGCACTGGAAAAGTCCCAGACTGAACTCAGTGGCAGACAGGAACTGGATTCAGGAACCCACAGATCAGCATCAAAGGCAGAAGAATGGACAAAGTCCTCCCAGGATGCCAGCTGTGGAAAAAGAGAGGTTGACCCTCATGATCCCTCAGCTTTATATTGAGCATGATGTATATAGAAAGGAATAATATGTTGGTCAGTTCTGGGTCACCTGTCCAGCTCACTCTTCCCTGCAGGTGTGGTCCTTTTATGTCCTTTCACTTAGGGCACATAAGAAATTCAGTAGTGACCTTGGTGTCTATAGGAATAAGCATAAGCAAGAGCTTTTCAGCATGCCATTCATGCCATTACCTTAGTAATAATTATAAACATTAAACATTATCAATTCTAGAAGCAGACATTGCCCAAAAAATACGCCATTAACTTCAGAAAGTGCAGTCTCTTAGAAGAGACTTAACAGAAAGTAAAATTACTGAAAGGAGAGTGGGTTCTGTTCTAATTCAGACCAGGACAGGCCAAATATTAATATTGCCAAAATACTATCAAAATACTATTCAGAGTGTTATAAAGAGTAGAAATGAAAAAAAAAACCAAAACACCAAGCTACTAATTTAATCAAGAGACCTCAATAACACCATAACTACGATAACCAAAATAGGGTTTGTAATGGTGAACATTGGAAAAATTCTCTGAGTAGGTTTGATGGGGAATTCAGCATGCATGAATCAATGTGGAGCATCACAAGGCAGCAGCACTCTTCAGATTATACAACACTTAGCAAGAACTCTCATTCATTTTGGAGCTGGAGGGTGACTGGATACGTGAAGCACCTGCAGTGCCCTATGGGCCTGACAGGCTGACAGACAGCCCTGTCTCTTTTATTGACTGCTGAGCAATATGGTGGAGAATAGAGAAACAGAGGTATAATACTTGAATTATTCACAGCAGAATAATCAAGATCTAACACAATGTTCTGCATAAAAAAACAAAACAAAAAGAACTAACCAGCCTCTTCTCACAAGGTTGATGTGGGATTTGATTGTGTTGAATTCCTTTATTTTACTGGAACTCTTTAGTACTCAGCATGTCAAGGAACATACAACTTGGAAAGAGAAAAAGGTGGCTGAAAAATAACATTTATTTTGCTGGTCAATTATTATATATTGTCATCTTATTTTTAAAAACAAACAAATAATAATCCCATAGACTACAAAAATCACTGTAGATACAACACAGTGCTTTCTGACCCTCTTCATATTCTATAGAAAGAAAAAAATGTGATAACTGTTTACCTCTGATCCAACACAAGTAAAAATATTTTATTTATATTAGAGTACCCCCTTAAAAAAAAACAAACCTCAAAATCATCAGGTTAGCACCTCTGGTTTCTGATAAACTATTTTCGTAGAATCCTATAAAACTTTGGGTTGGAAGAGACCTTAAAGATCATCTAGTTGCAACCCCCCTGCCATGGGCAGGAACACCTCCCACTAGACCAAGTTGCTCAAAGCCCCATCCAACCTGGCCTTGAACACTTCCAGGGAGGAGGCATCCACAACTTCTCTGGACAACCTGTGCCAGTGTTTCACCATCCTTACAGGAAAGAATTTCTACTTTATACCCAATAAAAATCTATGCTATTTTAGTTTCAAACTGTCACCCCTTTTCCTATTACTACACACCCTCACAAAAAGTCCCTCTCTAGCTTTCCTGTAGGCCCCCTTCGGGTGCTGGAAGGCTGATAGAAGGTCTCCCCAGAGCTTTCTCTTCTCTAGGCTGAACAACCCCAACTCCCTCAGCCTGTCTTCGTAGGAGAGGTGCTCCAGCACTCCGGTCATATTTGGGGAATTTATCCAGATTCCAGAATATTTTGGGAAAAAATCTGAGTCACAGTCTAAGCAAAATGATAAAGATAAGATTGGGGATGGATTTTAGTGAAGAAAAAAATATAAGTGTAAATATTGCATTTATTTCAAACATAGTGAGGAAAATATTCTAGTGACTAAAATGATGGAAAGAAAAATGTCCAATAACCATCCTTGTAAGAGGTTCATTGATCTTTGCTGGACATCTCTGTATTGCAGAGTACACCCCCAAATCATTCAGATTAGAGAAATTTTATTTGATAGGTTTATTTGAGAGTTTCAGATTGATCTTTTAGCCACATGACTATATGACACAATCCAGGCAGCTGCAGTCCATGAAATGTGTCATTCAGCTGCAGAGGCACTCCAGGAACTTGCTCTGTAATTTTGATATCTGGCCTAATTGGCCTAAGTTTACCTTACTCCAGACTCCCATCTGTTTGTTACCATCTCCAAATTGGCCTTAGCCTTTCCCTTTGTTCCTTTCTCTGCCTTGCAATACAGACATTGATCTTCAGCTTACTTTTTGGCCAGGCTCTCAACCTAGTCATTTGGCTTTGCATTTTACCACATTTCTTTCAAGACCTTTAGTTTGACACCTGCTCAGTTTCCCAGTTTTGGTCTGCCTTACCTTAAACAGTACATGTTTTCTGTTATCAGCCAGATAGCTACTGTCCGTTGTCTCACCTGCCTGATACAGATTGCTTTACATGTTTACTCCATAACACGGGACATCACAGAAGCACAGGACCTATATCAGTTTGCTGTGGGGTTTTCTCGTTTGTTTTGTTGTACTAGAAATTCCACAAACATACATGAATCCAAAGCAGAGAACAAATTAGAAGCTGTAGTGCTAAGTATCCAGTCATCATGATCTCTGGTTAGTATGAAAACACAGATGGAAATAGGGAAAAAAAATATATTTTAGTGTATTATACTGTAGAAATTCTGTAGAGGTAAACCAAGAGTATGAGCACTTAAGAGTCCTAGTGTGTTGCATGTGGAAGGACTGCCCTACTGAACAGAGCAAAATTGATTATTTCATTAATTTATGTTGCTTTGCAAAACTATGTGAAAAACACCATGTCACTACAATGTACACATCATTGGTAAGATTGTTTTAGGAAGAAAACACAGGAGCTGTGTGTCACTCATACGAACTGGTTTTAGAATGCAAATACTAGATAGCAAAATATTAAGGTTTCAAACTTTGGTTTTGAGTTTCTCAGTAGACACTGCATCAGTTTTGACTCTTAGTAAACAGTTTAGGGGAATGTTTAAAAGGCTTTGTGATTATTAATTAAATTGTCAGGAAATTTATTCATCAGATAACAAATGTAACTCAATACATGATTCAGGAAAGAACACATACAATCAAATCATTGGATTAATCTGAAATATTGAAAATATCTTTAGTCCAGAAGTGTTTTGCTGCCTAAAAATCGTGATGAGAGAGCTCACCAAGGTCAAGGATGACTCAAGTTTTTTTTTGTACCATTAAACCACTCAATTTTCACTACTAATTTTTTTTTCTGTGATGTCAATACTATGCATTCATATAATGATTTTCCTAGGTAAAAAATAAAAACTGAATCATGACTGATACAAATTCTTTCATATTGTAGAAGATAAGTTAAGCATAAAGCTCCAGTTCAAAGGAAATTTGCTATTCCTCAATCATCTAGCAGTTAACTTACAAAAAATTAGTCATTTTATACTTTCTTGCAGAAATTCTTCTCTTCTTCACCAATAAATTATAGTGAGTTGGAAAGATGGTTTACATTTTTTTCTGAAAAGTTTCTTATAAATTTCAAATCTAGTCAATGTCTTATTAGCTGGTTTCTGTTGGTTTGCATTTTGGGAATACAAGCCTGCACTCTCTCAATGACCATGTCATTCAAGCAGATGAGAGATATTCAGATTCAGATGTTGTTGGAGATAAGGATTCAAATCTGTTTATCTAAAGAGTGCCCTACTGACTATATTTCATAGTAATACCTGTTTGCAGTTGTTGTACCTGACATAAATCATCTATTCTCCTCTGGCTTAACAGAAATTCGTTCTATATTCCAGTATGTAGATAATTTGCATCAGATGGTGAAGAACTTTATTCCTGCTCCTGTTTTGAATCGCGTGCATGAGGATTGTAGAGTTTTCCAGCTCTTAGTGCATGCCCATATCAAACAGCCTGGAGTTTACACATCTGGGTCTAGAAATACCACCTTGGTGGCATTTCTGTAGGAAGTACACAAATGAAAGATAAAAATCTTCCTTGTTTTTTTCCTCCAGTCATTTCTAGAGACAGTCTTCTCATGCCTTGAAGAAAGTGATCCAAGAGCTTCTTTACTCAAGCAGAAAGTAATGGCAAAAAAATATTTCTTAATTTTTTGAATTCTAGGTTTCATGTTTATATTCCAGGAAACCATGCCTGCTTTATTATAAACGCATGCAAATGAATGCGTGAAGAAGCTCTCAGAGGTTTAGAGATTCATTTATTAAGAATTCTTTCCACAAACACTTACCAGAGGAACATTTTATGTCCATCTAATGATCTACATTAAAATATGTTCATTAGAATTCATCTTAGGCAATCAGAAATATTAAATAGTTATGTCCTGTTATACAATGCAGGCTGAAGCCTTTGCAAATTCAGCCTTTTCCCACAAGATGTTTATACTCATCAGTGCAGACATGCTGAACAGTTGGGCTAGCATATACATTTGCTAATCCAGATTGATAATACCAACATTATTTAGGTTACTCAAGTCATTAGCTACACAAAACAGGAACTGAAAACACATGGGGTTTTTTTCCACCCTGATTAATTTTCTTAGTACTTAATCTCTGAGGTTTAAGAGATCCTACTTGTTTTCCTTTTCAGTGATTAAAAATATTTCATTTAACATTTCCATACTTTAAATTCAGCATATTTCATGCAATATGATGCATTAAATTACTTATGCATTGTAACTCCCTTTTTATAATGCAAACTCTGTCATTAAGACCTTAGAGTTCTCTTATATCAGCAGGTCCTGACAGGAATGTAAACCTGTGAGTGTGCTGGAACTGTTCAGTGTGAATAGTAGAACTCTCACTCAAAAAGTGTTAAAGTCCACTTTTATTAGAGTTTGTGGGGCACACTTAAAATTTTTCATATGCTTGGAAACAGGGAGGAGGAAGACTCACCACTTCTTAATAAGCATTGATGAAGAATTAAGCAAGCAGATATAATCCACAAAAACAGCAAAAATGTGAAAAGCTAAGGAAAAAGTGGATGAGAATAGATAGGCAACTTTAGAATGGGACAATTTTCTAAAAGATGATGTGCTGCCACACAGAAGTGCTATGTAACAATTTTAGTGCATTCTCACAGAATATGGAACTTCTTTGAAGTGACTCTACACTAAACCTTTTAGTAAGATGATTTTAAAACTACAGAAAATCTTCTTATGAAGCCATCCAGCAAAAGCATCAGAAAAGGATGAAGAGGATAAGTATTCTTTCTTATTTAACCTTAGAATATTGTAAGAACTAGATATATTGTTTTGAATTCAGAATCATCTAGAACTGAGCAGCTTCATGTCTAAACCTAAGTGAGACATGAAACTAGGTGGAAAAATGCTTAAAAGAATTTGCAGAAACCAGTATGTTAGACACACTGCAAGTATTCTTAATACAGAGCCATAGGACTAGGTTCCTGAAAAGAAACAAATTAAGCCACTCCCTTTTAAAACAAAGGCGATGGTGTAGCTGGCAATGTTTTCTAGTATTTTAAAAGGTTTTGAATATCTGAAAATAGGAGGCCTGTTTTTTCAACAATATGGAGGTTGAATCCAAATTTCTTATATCCTTCAAAATTTCAATACAGATTATAATATAATCCATTACATTTTGTTAATATTATACCAGAAAAATGCCAAATTCTTTGAAACAGGGCATATACAGAACTATATCATGTTTGGAAATAGGCTCATATCAAATATATATGGTTTTTATTATCAGAAAGAACAATGATTGCTCACAATTCTAGGAGACACCACATGCATGGAAACAGAAAAAAAAAAGTTTATCGTGTTATCTCATTGGTTCTTACAGGGAATAATAAGATAAATATAAGTGACAAATTCCACATCCAATATTTCTCTTTGCAGTACCGAGTAAGTTAATGAACAGAGTTTTGGAAGATGATATAGATGGGATCTCTCTATATCCTTCCTCCTTGAAACCCTGGCAGTATTCAGGCTTTTAGCTAGTTNTTTTTTTTTTTTTTTTTTCCACCTATTGTCTGGCGAGATACTTGATCCTCACCTGGAGATTCCAAAAAATAGGTGTTCCCAGGTGTAGTGGTTGATCAGAGAGGTTGATCAGAGTGGAAACTGATTGTTGATTGACAGAGCAGCCCTACTTGTCATTACATGCAGGTGCTAATTGTTTGGTAATAATAAAGCTAATTGCTTAACAATTGGGTGGACCTTAAAAGGCAGGGCTGGAGGCAGCAGAGGACCTTCAGTGCCTGAGCACCGGAGGAGAGAGCAGGTTGTGCTCTGTGTGTTGGACATCGAGAAACTGCTCAACCTACAAAACCAGCAAGAACATCGAGTGCTGGGAAGGGAGGCTGGCTCTGCGCACCCAGCGCTCCGGGGCAGCTTGCTGCCAGATTGAGATACATCGCCTAGCTTCGCCTGGATCCCCGACACATCGCCTTGCCTGGATCCCCAACAACTGGATATAAGGAAATTCTGACCACTTGTTACATGTTGTCATTTACAGCAGTAACCCCAGTTATTCATGAGATAGGACTGTATCACAGACAGACACAAGAAAGGTTCAGGTTGCTTTAAGAGAGCAGAGTTTGACCCTTGCTCACTTGCAACTGCCACTAAATCCCCCATCACCTCCTTTTTGAACCATTGACATATGGTCACAAGGTAATAGGGTAAAAACCATTTTCAGCCTATCTTTTTTGTCACCTGAAGTACATTGAGACACCAGGCTGTCAAAGGGGCTATGGGTGACTGTCCTGGTTAGGAGGCAGAAGGCAAACAGAATCTATTACGAAGTCTCAGAACACAGCAGATAAAGCTGAAATACAAGTATAAAATGGCATTTAAATGCAAAAACAACATAGTCATAGTAAAAATTATGTTCTTTAGTATCATAAGGCGGGTATTGAGATTATATAGGAATAGAGGGTTTGTGTCAGCCATGAAATAATAGATTCAGGGATGAACAGATCTTTTTGAAAATGCATAAAGTTCAACTGGCAATGAAAGGAATGGGGAGAAAACTGACACTATTAAACTTTCATAAGATGCAAGAGAACCACAGAGAGAGCACAGAGTTCATGGCCCTGCTGCCTACCTTTTCAGTCACTCAGGTAAGAAGACTTAGTTAGGAATGAAGTGCCAGGATCACCTGTGTGTAAAATATTAAAAAAAAATATACAGTAATATATAGGCTGTTAAAATCACCTAAATTTTTCATTATTATTGGATAAATTACTGTTCTGAGAAAAAGCCATTTTCTGGGAAGAGGTTCTTTTCTCCTCTTCTCCCTGATCTGAATGTCTCCACAGACATTTCCATCCACCATTTAAAGTTTATACAGAAGCAAACACAAATGAAGTTGACATTAGATGCTTACTCTGAAAACAATATTCTGTGGGTATCAACTGGTTCAAATTATCAGCTGAAAAACAGAACACACCAACTTTCAAAACTGAAGAATTTTCTGAAAATTCAGCCAAAATAATTTTGTCTATAAGCATAGTGCTTTGCAGAAAGACATATTCAGTTTTTCATCTGAGATGCATTAATATTTTAGTCAAGTCTTTCATGGCATTTAATGTAGCATGTATAATGCAGCATTTGAAGAGTTGCCTGACTCTCTTAGGATCATAATTATTTCTGTAATTTTGAAACCTGGTAGGATATGGGTAACTACAGTAATTATAGGCCAATTTTCTTAATTAATGCAGTCTGCAAAATGCTCACACAAGCAATAACAAAAATTATTAGAATTTATTCTTATCAAAATTAATTCATAAAAAAGAGACACTCAAACAATAACTTAAGACTCTTCCTTGACCTCATTAATGAAATTTGCAATAAAAGTATTGAGGTGATAGATACAGTATCAGCTAGAGCAAAGGGACCAAATTCAAAATTTAACAGTGTAATATGCTTTTACCAGACTACAACCAGAATAATCCAATGAAAAAAATGAAATTGATTTTTCTGGAAACATAATTTCTAATTAGTTTAAGCTACTGATATCAAGGACATGTATCAGCATATGTATCAGACATAAGATTCTGTGTCTTTTGGTTTATTTTTTGGCAAATAAGTAATCAGAAATTTCTGAATTTTTAAATATCTTCACTTTTTTGTATTAAAAAGAAGTGGTTTTTTTTCTATTAACAGGTACCTTTCTCTCTTATTTTAGACTCTTATGGAATCAAGAGTAACAGACTATGAAAATTTATATAAGCAATTATATAGGTAAACAAAATTATAGTAACTGTTGTAGCAATCCTAAAACAAGCCTAAAACCATGGATACACATCCAGAGATCTGGTATTAGCTAGGACAGATTAGTTCCACTCTGTTGCACTTTGCACAGTTATGTTAGCTTAAAGTGAATTTAAAGTGAGTTCAAAATGCAGCATGAAATTATCCAGAACTAGTAACATAAAAACTTGTAATCCTACCCCATCAAGCACAGTCCATCACTACTCTGCCAGCAAAGCTTCAAGATCTTTAGAGATGAGAATTTTGTCTTGAACTGTAACTTAGGTCTTGGACAATTAGCTTCTGACATGTACAGATCTTCAGTTGCCTGCTCAGCTCAGGGAAAACTTCCAAGCTGCAGGGGGAGGCAGGACTTCTGACAAAGCTGTCCTCAAAACAGATCTGTTATAAGTGTAATACTGTCTTGGAAAGAGATCAGCTCATCTCAGACAAAAGTGCAGACAAAATGTCCCAGCATATAGGTTGAACATTTTAGCCCAAATTAGCACTTACATTACCATAGATATGCTGTTATTAGTACCTAGGATAAATCACATATGTCTACAAAAGTAGTAATCAGAAATCTGAACTCTTAGATGAATATGCTGTTAGTCACATTGAACTGTAGAAGAAGTAGTTATCAGTAAGCTAAAAATATGATCAGTGGAATTCAGAAAAGTATAAGGTGGCTTATATAAATGCATACTCTATGTATGTCTAAACATAAAGTTATTTGATTAATTTCTAAAGGAACAAAAGCTAATAAGATGCAGTCTGAAAATGATGAAGAAATTGCTAAATGATGACAAAACCCAAAGCTGTTGTTGTGTATAGCTAGCATTTGTGAATGCTTTGTTGTAGTGATGAGCAGCGTTTATAACTGATGATTGATTTGGCTCAGATAAGGAATGAACTATGATGGTACTATCCATTAACATTTTGATGTGTTGCAATATGGAACTTTTACTGGAATGCATAAATCAGAGTAGAACATGCAGAATTCAACGCTCCTCTCAATGTCTTCAACAGTATTGAAGAGCTATTCAAATAGCAAGAGGTATGCAAATAGAAGAGCGAGTTAAACTTGTTAAAAAGTGAGAAATAGTTTGCATTCAGTTTCAGTTTATGGAAATGATGGGAAAGACTGTTTCTCAGGATTGATTCTCTCAACGCTTTTTATGGTTTTCTTCAGCAGGGCTAAACAGTAGCTTTTATTTCCAATACTAAGATAAATCAAAGCATAAGTGTGCAGGAATTGTGATTATTCTTTCCTTTATGATTAAAAAGGCACAAAACAAAGTTGTGGTTAAGCTGGAAGAGAACAAATGCTCCAGCTTCTCTGGTTTGTTTCTTCTAGATGATAGTGTCTCCCAATAACATTCATTTCTTTCAAAGCAGAATCAGAAGTATGGTCTTCATGTGAAAAACTCCAGAAGCTGGTGTTTAGATTTTGTATGAAAAAGTGCCAAACAATTGTTAGACAATTTATGGTATACTGTCTGCAATACTGTTGCAGTTTATTTAGTTAATGAGTTTGTATTTCATTGGCATTTCAGTGTTTCACTGATTTAGTTGATGGAGGTATCTGAACCTTCCATATCTCCTGAGTCAATGGGAATTCTGTTGTGGCTTGGAAGGAACAAAGATTTTACCCTTAAGTTTCAGCTTTATAATCCCTAAGGTTTTTTCAGCTTTCCTGTCCAAATTCTGTTGCCATTGTTATGTGTATGTCTTCAAAAATAGTGGCAGCCTTTTCGTATTTCTGTGAGAAATAAAAAGCACAGATATGTTCTCAGTTATTGTGTTATAAAACCACAACAAAACAAAACAAAAACCCCAACAATTCTCTTTTCCCCCATTGCCTTCTACTCTTTCTCTTTCCTTCTCCCTCAGTAAAATCCATCACTGTCATTTAGTCAGAGGTTATATGCTATGTTGTAGCCATAGGTGCAACATGACCCAGAGCAAACCTTCTAGTTCAGGTTTATAACCTTTCATGACTATCAGTCATGATGAATAGCATTAGATCAATTTGTTTGGAAATGTGAACATGATTATACTAAGTTCATATTATTTTCAATTGCTGTGAAAATCTTTGTTATGATAACGGGTTTATGACATTTCACATTCTTTGTTATATATGTCAAAAGTGTTAAATAGTCCTTGAAAGATAATAGTAAACAAAATTACTTTTGATTTTGTTAGCTTTTTGAAATTTAATTTCATAGTGACAATTTTCATGATTAGAGCTTTAGTAATCTATAAGCAAAAGTGCAAAAAACAGGCAACAAAATGCAGAATACTGAAAAGCCTAAAATAGTACATGCAGGCTGCAGATACTATAATCTTCCTTGAATTTTAAAATTTAAAGCTAAATTCTCATGAGTAGGACTACATTCCTGTGAATGTTCTATCTGTGCCTGACATCATACATCTAGGTACCTTATCTGAGAAAAATATGATTATTCTTGTGGCTTGGTGCTCTTTTTCTTCACTTTCCATGCACATGGCATTTTGAAAAGCAACAGTACGTGATAAATTTATAAGCTGGTTACAGAGTCATTCAACAGAGCCAGAGGGGACTTAATGAATTCCTTTTAAGCCTTTTGCATTGAACACATACTCATGTATGAGTGATAATCCCAATTTGCCAGTGTTGCAATACAGAAAACTGTGTGGCTCCATTACTGTAAAGGATATTTATGACTTCTGTGAACTGTTAGAATATGACTGAGTATAGTCCAATATCAAAGAATAACTGAATCTTTATACTAATTCTGTTGGAGACAAGAAAGTCCCCATTTGGAATATCAGATAACTGTTGGTTTTTGTCTTTTTTTTTTTTCTTTTTTTGGTATAATTTAAGAATTTTATCAGTTCTGTTGCAAGATCTAGTATATTCAGAAGTTTTATAGAATTTTAAGTGGCTATGTATATAATTAATGCAATTATAGCCTACTAAGCTAGTATCAGTTGTCATTTCTGGTGCTTCTGTAGCATCAGTCCTTCATGTCTGATACTTGCTGGCAGAGTGTTTGATACAGGAAGCCAGGGAATTCAGATCAGAATTTAGTACATCACTTATCATTCTTACAGTGAGATTTTACCTAGCAGTGTCATATGAGGGCTGATTTAACAAATGGCAGCAATACTCTGCTGAAGACATAATTAATGCCTGTGTTAAAATCCCTTGAGTATAAGTATCACTGTCTTGGTACTGTATGCTAGCTTGCTTGTGATATTTATTGGTCTTTTGTCTTTCATTTGCTTTTGGTAACTAGGACTTCTACTCTGCAGCTGCAAGATAGTTTGGATAGCTGTTGATTTACCTTGGTCTTGTGTAACAGGAATTTATTGTGAGCTGTTTTATGGCTTTTGTTTGTTCAAGTGGAATACAGATAAAGTAATCTTGTAAAGCACTTGGTTTCAATTGATAATCTTTGACATAAGTCACTAGAACCATGATTTGTCTTTGGTTTTTTGGGGTTTTATTGTTTTGTTTTGTTTTGTTTTGTTTTTTAAGGATTTGTTCAGCTTTCTATATTACAAGCGTAATGCCATCCAAATATATAATTTTGATGTTGGAGTTGATGAATGAGAAAAGTCTAATGAGAAAGACGGAAAAAAAAAAAGATTTCAGTTAGAAACTTGGAGGTCCATTGTCTGTCATGTCACTGGTTTGGTTGCCAAGGTAAAATTTCTGTTTTATACTGCTGAGTGTTTTAATGATCAAAGTAAAAGTGGATAACAGTGATTTTAAACACAGATGAGAGATCAACAAATATATTTATCTTTTTACTTCTCTTGGTGATCAATAATGGCATGTAATCAGAGCAACTGCAAATGGATTTAAATCAAGTTTGCCGTCCTGGACATCATCCTGAAAGATTGATTCAAGACCCTTGTAAGAAAAAAAAAAAAAAAGACAACACTTCCCAGACTTTACAGTTTGAATCTCTATAAGGTTTTCCTTGGGCAGGCCTAGGGATGCTAGTGAAGAACTTGCTGTGCTTTCTATGAAAATAATACTGCATTTTCAGTTGACCGACAGAGTAAATGCTTCCCTAAAATGTCAGTAGTTACTGTATTCAGTTGTTTTCTGCTGTGCTTTCCAAAAGATTAATGAATTAACTATAGTTAGTTGGAATAGATAAGACTCAGACGTTTAATGTTCTTTTAATAACATTTCTAATGATTTTCAGGTATCAGATTTTTAACTAAACCTGTGTAAACTGATGTGCATTGTAAATGGTCAATGCTGGTGACAAAGAAGTTATTATCTACCAATTTTTATACTTAGAGTGGTAGGCCAGTTTTATCCTGCAGTGCAAAGTAGACATGAAACATATAGTAAACTGGTCTGGGTACTAAAGTAAGCATTCATTGCTGGTTAGCTTCATAAATGAATATTAAATCATACTTACAGTTAAACATGTTCATAAATATTTGCAGAATTTGAACTCAAATTGTGTTTAGAATGTAGAACAGCTTCATAATGCATTTTTCAATTGGGGTAAATCATCAAGTCTTTATAGATGCTGTATTAGATATTCTGATGATGATCTACTTTAGGAAGAAACTTACCACAATTTTTTCTGAGAAGCTGTCAGTAGGCCTGTAGCATTTCTTACATTTCTAACAACATTGAGTCTTAAGATTTTTTATTATTTTTTTTTTTTAATAAATTGTTTGGGACACTATCTGTGTGACTAAATTTATCATTTACCCGGGTGCAAAAAAAGATGGAAACATAAAAACTACTTTATTAAGGTCCTAATCTAGCTAAATTGGTAAGCAGACATTTAACTCAAAGCAGCTGGGTAGTTCTACTGGGCTTCGTTACATACTCAGATGCTTAACTATTTACTTAGATGAAGGATTCAATTGCACTGCTGTGTCTTTTATATTTTTCTCTCCAATTTTCGTCTTGGAATGAGGAAGTAATTAGGATGTAAGTCAGTTGTGTTCTTGTCCATTAAAATGAGTCAGTGTTCTAGGAATGTAGAAAACAGTCTTTAATACATCAGCTATTTTAGAGTTTAAATAGGAGCTGTATTTCATTCAGTGTTAGAAAAGTTAGGTCATTTAATAGAGAAATGACGAACATGTATTTTTAATTACGCTTACGCATCACCACCCTTACTGAAAAGCACAAATAATAAATTAATTCCATTTGGTATAAGATGACCTCCATGGTAAAAGCAAACCAAATCCCCAAAAACTCCCAGACTACACAACGCTATACAATGACAGGCTGACATGTTGATAAATGTTTACACTACTACATTAAGTGCAAATTACCTGATTTTGTAGGAAGCCATATCTTTTGCTCATGGTGATTGAATGAATAAAATTCCCCTGAATCTACTCTGCATGACTTTGGGGCAGCAACACAGATTGAAAAGTAGGTTATCAATCTTTATCACTGACTGCAAAGATTATTGTTTGGTTTCATTTTGGTCACATTTATGATGATGATTTAGTTAGAGGATGGAATGCTTTGATGTGTTACCTGGGGACCAGAGGCACTTTTACTTCAGTGCACATGAATTGTTTTATAGCTTTATAATTTTACATATTTTTAACACTTAACATAACTTTTAACACTTAACATAACTGTATAATTTTCAAAATTATTAGAAAAATAATAAATCAAAATACAGTTATAAAATATTAACATCCGTGGATTTATTTCAAGCTGATTTTACGGGTTCCTTTTTTTCTTAGAAATGCTGACTTGTGGGGACTAGGAATGGGAAAGCTAGCATTCATAAAAGCTAATCTTCATCTGGGAACACTAAGCTCCTTCTACAGCCAGAAAAAGAATCCTTCCAAGAAAGGACAGACTACTTACATTAAATTCCATGTTTGCAATATACTTCAAAAGAACTCCTTTTTGCCTATATCATGAATTCAGCTAGATGAATCTCATTGGACTAAATCACTGCTGCTGAATATCTCATTCACATCAGCTCACCAATGATGTCTATTTTCTTACCCAGGTATGAAGAGGCACATTCCCATTATACTTTAAAAATAATCAATAGCTTGTGATTCTTTCATGGGGCCAAAAGTAAAAATATATATGCCCAAATTAAATAGTATCACAATACAAGGAAACACGACAGTGTGGTGCTGCAATGCCAAGCTGAAACAGCAACAGTAGTGCAAAAAAGGCCATAAGAAATTTATATCACAAAAATTCTTTTTTTTTTTTTTCCCACAGAATTAGTGCAAGGAGATGTAAGCGCCTTGTTTTGTACACCCATCCAAACCAGCAAAAACAAGTGATATATTTTGAGGTATGCCTTCACCAGTATATTTCGAGTTTCAGCAACATCCTTTCTGCTTTATAGATTCTTTAATAAAACAGTATAACCTTTGAAAATAAATCAAATAAATTATAAATGTACAGAAATCTTTTATGTAGTAGTTAGCTTTTAAAAGTCTGCACTTCCAGTGCTGTCTATAAGAAGAAATTGGAAAACATATGGGAATAAAAATGAACCTTCTTTGGTTTTTCAACCTTTTCTTTGAAGTGTCACGCTGATTAACTACTTGAATTATTCAGTGCAGTGCTCTTTATTGTCCCTCAGGTATTCAAATGTTTAATTGTTTCAATTAAATTTATAAATTACTACTTAGAAGTTGTTTTCAGGATTCACCCCTCTTTTTGCAGATACTTGTCTAGTATGCCTCTGATGACATGGTTGTTTTCTTTGAACTGTTCTTGCCCCCAATGAACTGAAATTATTTTTCTTTTATTAAAAGTCAATGGTAAAAAGATTAAATTAAAAACTCTAATAAGAATTTCACTTTCAATTTGTATACCCTTCACTGTACCCAGAATCCTGATCAAATGCACAGTTCTTTGAAAAAAA